>JAVJIF010002527.1:270000-300974 GCA_038442645.1 Agave tequilana | reverse complement strand
CGACCCGGCCGGTCGACCGGTAGCCTGTCAGGCTGCCAGCTCAGCCTAACGGCTATTTTTCTGATGGGCCTATAAAAACCCCATTTCTTCGGGATTTTGGCCAAGGTTTTTAGAGACAAAATTTTCAGACTTTCTCTACTATTTTAAAAAGAGTTTTAAAAGAGTTTTGTGCCAAAAAGATTTATCTTTGTATTATTTTGGTTTTTGGAAAATCAAAGAAAACTAGGTTTTTGGGATATTGATTTGGTCTTTTATTTCTATCATCTACAAGAGATTTCCCAAGTAGTTTTTCTTTGTTGCTTGTTTCCAAAAACACCTTGTTTTCCACACTTGAGCTATCACCTATCCTATTCTATTAGGATCTTTGTTTTGTGGAAAAGAGAGAAAAAGAAAAGTGTTTGAAGTTAAGCCTCCAAGTTGTAAACCCTCCTTATTTGTGTATCCCTCTTTGGCAGAGGTTGATCAGAGTGGTGTTTGGATCCCTCTTCGGTCGAGGTGATTGTGTTTGTATTGGCTACGGGCCTTATCCCTCTTCGGTAGAGGTGGATTGTGGTTGTATAGCCTCGGTGGCTTTGTAAGGTTGAGAGAGGAGTTCGGTACTCCTATAGTGGATTGGAAATCCTACACGGTGGTGTAAGCGAGGATGTAGAGCTAGGGGCTCGAACCTCGAAACATATCTTGGCCTTTGCATTTGATCCATTGTCTCTCAACTCTCTCTTTATATTGTGCAAAGCATCATTCATTCATATTGTCATATCATTCATTGCTTGTGTTGCCTTGCATTATTTCAATTGTTATTCATCCTTATATGCTTAGCTTGATTGTGTGTGTGCCTCACTTATACTTAACCACAAGAGCTTCACATAGCACCTCAACCCATATCTAGGGGAATCAAGAGGAGTTAGTCCAGAGCCCTTCACGGGAAATTCGGCTACACTTGTGTGTTGTATTAAGTGTGTTGCAAGAATTGTTTTAAGCTTCCGCATTTAGCGCACTTAGTTCACTAGATTAGCACTTGCACCTATTCACCCCCTCTAGGTGTTTTTCAGACGTCACCTGTGAGATTACTGACCTTGTCCTGGTGGCACCATCTGTCCTAGTTGCACCATCTATCCTTATGTGAAGGATTACAGCCTTGTGCAGGAGGAAGGCCTTTCATGTCCAGTTGGTCTGGCTTGGAAGCAGATAAAACCACTTGTATTTCTTTTGCGCAAATGATCTTACTGAGCAACCGAATCTATTGTACGAAACACAACCTTGATGTATATCAATGTACCTTTGCTCTTAAATCATTGAAAGTTCATTTTCTGCTCATTTGATTTTTGCCTGCCTTCATTGAGAATTTGGCTATAACGGGGTTGAACTTCGTGCGGAGTTAAGGACAGGGTCCTTTTTGAATGAGCTTCGCGCGAAACTGACATGTCGGTGAACTGTGCCTTTAGCGGGCTAAGGCAACCCTTTTGGCGAAGTTCTTGATGAACTTGTGCGAAGTCCGCACTTTGACTCATGGCGAGTTAATCCTTAGTGGCTGAATCAGCGCTTCTCGGGAAGACGCTTTAGGCGGCGTTTCAAATTAATTTGAAACGACAGCCTGTACTGTTTACAAGGCATCGTTTCAGGCGCTCATTGGCCTATAAAAGCCCGATCGGGCTGAGAAAGAGCAGATCTCTTTACTTGAAATTTTTAGAGACCTTTGACTCTTCTTCTTCCTCTTTCCTCTCCATTTAGAAAGTTTGAAAGCTTCCGTAGCTCTTCAATGGCGCCCAGAGACGAGCGGGAAAAGAAGTGGCCACTTCTGCAGCGGAGGGTCCTTCTCCTCCTCCGGTCATCGAACGACCAATTGCCGGTAAGGGACTCCCCATTTTGATTAGAGCCTATATTTGGCTATCTTTGGATGAATCCAGAACGATCGAGCATGATCTGTTATTGTTAGGGAATCCATTTTCCTGAATTTCCCTTATTTTCTTGGACGGAGATCTAAGAACTGAACAGTTCTTCTTTAAGCTTCCGTGCGAAGCTATCACTTGGGCTATTTTCGTCCTGTTGAACAACAGGATACGGATCTGTCCCTTCAATCATGGCCGTAAAGGATTAATGACCATAATGCCCTTTTGACGAAGTTAGTCCTCGGGGCTGTACCGCCTTCTGCTTAAGCTTTCTCGACGTGAAGCTAACACTTGGACATTTTCTGCGAAATGCGGACTTGACTGTGAGGCTAAGCTTTGTCGAAGCTATCGCCTTGCTAGCTTCGCTCAAAGGGCGAGGCTATGCCTTGGTGAAAATTATGTCTTTGTGTTCGCTTGGCTGGTGAACTAATCATAATTCCTTTTTTGCTTCTGCAGTGCACTACAATCCTGGTCCTTTAAACAGCCTATTCGGGATGACCAGGGGATCGGACGGCAATATCAGCCTGCAATTTCAAGGCAGGCTTCTCTGTTTAGTGATCGGAGTTCTCTCGTCTGAGACACGCTTATTTATGGTGGTGATCAATACACCACGAAGAGTATTTTGACTACGGCACCCCTTGAAGATATTGACCGTCGAACTTTTAGGAAGTCCGACTTCATGTTCGGGGATGCCGCACCAGATCCTGACCACCAACTACTGGCAGGGGAAGGGCAGTGGATTTTCCAGTTGGATGGTGAGAAGTTTTACCTTCCGTCCAACAAGCGACATTTTTCTTTGTCTTCCTTCCAGTGTGTGACGCAGGCTCGGAAGATGTCGTGGGAAGTGAGCCGGAGTACTGACTCTGTCCACATAGGAAAATTGATGCTTCAATCTCCTGGTTATGCAAGAGCGGGGCCTCCTCGTTGCATAATGGGTCTACATCCTGGGAATGTGTCGCGAGAGATCCCAGTGGGAGAAAATCCTGCAGTGGCGCTGACCTTTGGCAACCAATTCTGCAAGGTCAATGGGAACTACCCAGCCACTGACTTCAGGACTCCAGGCTGGATTCACCCTCCAAAGGCATGGTGGAGGGATTTAATTGTATACATCCTCGCTCATTTCGAGGAGGATCTGGAGAGGCTAAACCTCTATGAGGCCATCAGAGCGACTTGTCACGGTATTGAGATGAACGTGGCGTGCTTCTACGCCATCTTTGAATTGTATTGCCCAGCTTCAGGGACTTTCTTCACCCCTGTTGGCGAATTGGGTATGGCCTTGCAAGAGATGTGGGAAGTCTCTGCTCTGCCTTTTGGGTCTCTTTCATACGAAGAATACTTCCCGTGCGAGGCAGAATTGGCGCTTCTGGAGAAGCAGGAGCCCGCTTTGTTCGAGACCTACAGGGAGTTAATGTGCCACTTGTACATTTGCTCCAGTATGCATGGGGGCAGTAAGGGAACTTCCTGTAGCTTGAAGAGCTGGGGAGATTATTTGTTCCCAGATATGGAAACACTCCTGAAGCGGCTCACTGTGGAGTTGCTGATGAAGACATCTTTGACCGGATGCAAAAGCACTTCAAAGGGGATCTACTTGTGAAGGAAGACGATGGTCCCTATGAGCAGGGTGATGTCCTTCGGAGTTTCCATCATCAGGCTCGCAGGCCGATGTCCCGGAAGGCACTTCTGGCTGGTTTCTTAACAGTCTGGCTGAAGAGGTGCGTGGTGCCGTCTTCTTCGGGTGACGTCGTTCATCCGAATGTTTTGCTGCCCGCTGTTCGTTTGGTTCATGGTCGTCCTCTGGGACTTCTTTCGGCCATGGTGTGCTGTATCCAGAGAGGCCTTCGTGCATTGACGGAGGCTTTTTGCAGGCCACCAACGACGAAGCGTGGAAAGGGGACCATTTCGCCCCGCGACGGACCTAACCCTAGAATAGGTCTGCCGTATACTTACTTGATGGCGTGGTTCGCCCTACGTTGTCCTTCTTTAATTGAAGCTGGAGAGGATCCCCCACAAGATGTTCGAATGGCGCTCCTCCGCCGATTCGAAGGATGCTCATGGCAGAAGACTTACGTGGCTGAGGCCCGTAAATTAGTACGTCGCTATGACATCTATAGTCTCTTCCGCAGTTTTTCCCCGTATTCGGGGTGCAGGCTATGAGGAAGAGTTCAAAGATGCGGGGGAGGGGCATTCGTCCCTGAGCCGGGGAGTTTTTGAGTGGCTGGTCAGCATCCGGCCTTCACATCTATTATACCGGAGCGGGGATAGCTGCTACTTGGAGCCTTATGTCCCAAGTCGGTTTGCTCGACAGTTTGGATATGACCACTGTACGTGGGCAACCGAATCTCAATCTGGCTTTCATGGGGAGCCTTATTGATGGGGCCCGTGCTTGGCAATTCTTCATTGCGGGCTGTACTGGGGCGCGGCTACGTACGCCGTCGAGGACTCCTAACCTTCTAATGACCCTGAGCTTCTGCCAGTGGTATGGAACTTCCAACTCCACACCCCTTGGATTCAAGGCTAACAGCTCTGGTGTGAAGTTAATTTCTCAGCGGCTAAAGCGGAAGTCTCTGAGAGAAGGGAAGGTAAGAGGTTCGCGTCCCAGGCATGGAGGAATTCGTTGCTGTGGATGACAGCGAAGCCTCGGATGTAGAAAGTCCTCGCTTTGAAACGGAGACAGGTGCGGGGCTTCTGCAGCCAGTTCTGGCGTGATGGGGACAGTTCCCCTAAGACATATAGAAGAAGCATAGGAGGAAGGTTCTGATGCCCCTCTCAAGCGCAAACGGACAGGTGGGTCTCGTAGGAAGGAGTTGGTGAAGAAGCCCGTCGCCGAGCTCCTACGGTTGTTGTAGAGGGCGAACCATCTGTGGCGGTTCCTCCTCTTGTCCTCTCAGTAGTTGAACCGTCGGTTGCTGAACCGACTACTGGTGAAGTTGCTCCGAACTTAGGTAAGATCAGCTTCGTCTTTATAATATATCTTTTATGTGTTCCAAATAGCTTATTATTTGCTTCTTGATACAGGAGCTGAGGCCGCTGAGAGCAAGGGGAACATTATGATCCCCTGTTTACTTATGAAACTGAAGCTGGCTCTTTTGCCCTCCCGGAGGAGTCTGGAGGTGATGCGACTGACATTGGTCCTTCGGACGCTGGGACTTCCAAAGGAAGTCCTGTAGCGTCAAGCTCTATTGGATGGTCTACGGGAGATTCGGCAAGCGAAAGCGGGCCGGCCATTCGTGTTGACTCCGTAAAGAATTTTCCGATGGAGCCCATGGAGACTGATGCGGCTGCCGAGATGTTTGAGGCGACATCGTCTTTTGGTATTGTTCTGACCTTTTGCTTCTACTGCCTGTTGTGTCTTGCCTAAACACAATTTTGTTACAGTTGTTACGCCTCAGGTGCGTCAACTTCAAGGGACCAGTTGATCTTCCTGAGGAGTCCAGGGGTGATATAAGCACTTCGACCGCGGCGGAGGCTGCTGTGTTAGACGCGCTGTATGGTGATTTGCCCCTTTATCGGCCTGAGCTAGCCAAAGGAACAGAGGTTGAAGGGGTGGTAGTCCGGAGGTGTCCTCACTCCCAACTATATCAACGAGTGAGGCGCCGTCAGTTATGGCACGTGCAGAGCTGAGGGTGATTACAAGCCCTTCTTCCCCAACGCTAGTGGTTGAGCCTGCTGTTCAGGAGATGATCACTAGTCCTACCTCAGCGGTGGCTAGTGTACTGGTTTCAATGAGGACTCCGCCGAGCTCAACCATGATTTGTCATGCTGCTGCAGCCGGTGTTCCCGGCGTTCCTTCCACAGTGGTGTCAACCAGGCTGGTGGATTTTCTGAGGTTGTCCGTCTACCAGAAGTGGCCGAGATTGAAAATGATTTTATAGGTGACATAGTCGATAGCTTTTATAAAGGCTTAGGGCGATCCATCGATCTGGTCTTGAAAGGTTTGACTATGTCATTCTCAACTTTAAAGGTGGTCCTCTCCCGCAGTATTGAAAGTATTCGGGACCTTGAAGGTATAACCAGGCCACTGCCTTGGAACTCCTGGTAGATCAATTTGAGAGGGACGTAGAGGAATGGCGCCGTCTTAGCCTCTCAGACCTGGAGTCTTCGGTTAATGAGCAGCTTGCGCATCTTGTCACTCAAATGCATGAATCCCGTCTTGCTGCTCAGGAGGTTGCTAAGGCTATTTCTTCTGACTTGAAATCCTTGGAGACAAGGAAAGTAGAGGTTGGGAATGCCATTGATGCCTCCACCAGTGCTCTTCTTGATGCTGAAGACAAAATTGAGAAGGCCAAGGAGATGATCAGGAAGGCAAATCTTCTCTTATCCAGGGCTGAACCAGTGCGTCTTGAAGAGACTACGCGGCTTGAGCAGCTTAAGGCCCAGAGTAACGAACTCTCACGGCAGGAGTTAGCTCAGAGGGCAACCTTGGTTGAGTTCGAAGCTCGTTTGACCCAGGCGACGAACTTTAATGAGGCTGAGCTGAGGTCGCAGGTGCTTGTCCGGGCTGCTAATGATAGGAGGGCGAGGCTAGCTTCCCTTGAAGAGCGGATCAGATCTTAGAATGTACGCCCGTAGGTCGCAATGTATGTATCTCCATGTATCCCATCCTTTTGGAATCAATGAAAATAATAATTTTTGTTTTGATTCCCTGTCGAATCTTCAAATTGTTCCACTTTCTGAATTGTCGGTTCCAATTGTATTGGTGCCATTTGAGAGAATAGTCCTTTGCTGGATTGAATGCTGAGACTTGGCAGTCTGTCAGTTCAGAGGTCGCGATGACATAACTGGTTAAGGAGCCACCAAGCTTCAAAGTTGGTGATACTTATCTTTTGTAAATGTCAATAACTATCGAGACCTGTCTTTTGTAAATGTCAACAGGGCTCGGGTTGAGACTCGGCTGTCTGCTGGTTCAGAGGTCGCAATGACATAACCGATTGAGATGCCACCAAGCTCAAGGTTGGTGATACTTATCTTTTGTAAATGTCAATAAGTATCGAGACTTGTCTTTTGTAAATGTCAACAGGGCTCGGAGTTGAGACTTGTCTTTTGTAAATGTCAACAAGCTCGAAATTGAGACTTGGCTGTCTGCTGATTCAGAGGTCGCAATGACATAACCGATTGGGACGCCACCAAGCTCAAGGTTAGTGATACTTATCTTTTGTAAATGTCAATAAGTATCGAGACCTGTCTTTTGTAAATGTCAACAGAGCTCGGAGTTGAGACTTGTCTTTTGTAAATGTCAACAAGCTCGAAATTGAGACTTGGTTGTCTGCTGGTTCAGAGGTCGCAATGACATAACCGATTGGGACGCCACCAAGCTCAAGGTTGGTGATACTTATCTTTTGTAAATGTCAATAAGTATCGAGACCTGTCTTTTGTAAATGTCAACAGGGCTCAGAGTTGAGACTTGTCTTTTGTAAATGTCAATAAGCTCGAAATTGAGACTTGGCTGTCTGCTGGTTCAGAGGTCGCAATGACATAACCGAATGAGACGCCACCAAGCTCAAGGTTGGAATGGAGTTTGGGAAAACTCTCGTTTCCACGGGGAGAAACGAGGGAATCACTGTCATAGGTTTAATGTTAACATAACAGCGAAATGTATATGTGGTCTTACCATTTTATGGATGAGAATTGGTAAGTGATTTTGGAGGTCTCGTTCTCACAGGGAGAAACGAGGGAATCACTGTCATAGGTTTAATGTTAACGTAACAGCGAAATGTATATGTGGCCCTACCATTCTATGGATGAGAATTGGTAAGTGATTTTGGAGGTCTCGTTCTCACAGGAAGAAACGAGAGAATCACTGTCATAGGTTTAATGTTAACGTAACAGCGAAATGTATATGTGGTCTTATCATTCTATGGATGAGAATTGGTAAGTGATTTTGGAGAGGGAATCAAATGAGAATAGGTCCCTTAGGATTTTTAGCAAATCCTCAGCTGTCAACGGGTTTGATATGCCTTTACCAACTACCGTTTGAATTGGGCTAGCCATGCTATTCCCCTCAGCATGATGAGTTGTCGAGGACTTATGTTGGGCTTGGAGGAAGAGAAAGGCTCTCTTTGTGTGTACTTTGAACACGAAGGTCTTGATCAGAGGTGTAATGTTAACTTGATCATAAGAAGGATCCTTAATTAGGGATAATACTTCTTTAAGAACTTGCCATTGATCGGCATCATGAGTAAGTCGCCGTCTGAAGTCATGAGGCGATATGCTCCGTTTGAATAGACTGTTTCTATTACAAACGGTCCTTCCCATTTAGGCTGAAATTTGCCTTTGGTCTTGTGCGTCATAATCATTGGTCGTCTGACGGCTAAAACCAAGTCTCCTTTCTGGAAGACTCTTTGTTTGACATTCTTATTGAAGGCTTTTGAGATTCGAGCTTGATACAACTCGATATGCTGCTGAGCTTGTAGCCGCTTCTCATCTAGGGCTTCGAGCTCTTGGAGGCGCAACCGATCATTGTCCTCTGATGTGATCTTAGTGGTCAGAGCGACTCGCAATGACGGCACCTGGATTTCCAATGGGATGATTGCTTTGCACCCATATACCAGGAAAAAAGGCGTATTGCCTGTCGGTGTTCGAACCATGATTCGGTAGGCCCAAAGACATTCACCAAGCTTTTCGTCCCAATCTCGCTTGTTTGAGGAGACGAACTTCTTGAGTAGCTTAATGATCATTTTGTTGAATGCTTCCGCCAAGCCGTTAGCGGTGGGGTTATAGGCAGTCGAAGCCACATTCTGAATTCGGTATTTATCGCAGAACCGATAGAATACTTGGCTTATGAATTGGGAACCGTTGTCGTGGATGATCCGCCTAGGAACACCAAATCGATAGATGACATGGTGTTTAATGAAATTAACCATGTTAGAGGTTTTGACTTCAGCCAATGGTATGACTTCTGCCCACTTTGAAAAGTAATCGGTTATTGCCAGGATAAACCGGTGACCTCTTGTCGAAGAGGGGCTGATTGGCCCTACAACATCTATTCCACATGCTTCAAATGGCCATGAAGCAACAGTCGGGTGGAGCAACTCTGAAGGCTGGTGTATGAAGTCCGCATGAACTTGGCATGCTTTACACCTTCGTGCATATTGGATGGCATCGGCTATCATGGTTGGCCAATAGTATCCAAGCCTATGCAGCCTGTCTTTAAGCTTTGGACCTGGCTGATGAGCTCCGTAAATGCCGTTGTGTGCTTCTTTAAGCACTTCCTGTGCCTCTGAATTGGACAGGCAATGGAGGAGGACACCGTCATATGAACGACGGTAAAGTGTCTTCAGAGTTAGATCGTAATAGAAACGAAGAGACCTTCGTCTGATAGATGCCGCTTCTTTAGGATCGTCTGACAGCAGACCATGTAAGGCATAGTCGATGAGAGGAAATCGCCAATCTCTCGGCTCAAAATCGGTGGAGACATTATAGACTCCTTGGGTTCTTAGCATATGCTTAGAGCATACAAAATGTCGAGTTGCGACTGTGAGGTGATACTCAGTGTCAGCTGGTAAGGCTAATGTTGTTGCTAATGCAGCAAGAGCGTCCGCCTTGGTATTCTGAGATCGAGACACATGCCCGATGTAGAAACCTTTAAATAGGTTAGCCAATTCGATGGCTGTATGGTAATAAGGCACCAAATCCTCGTGGCGAACTTCATATTCGCCTTTAACCTGATTGATGATCAGTTTTGAATCACCGTAGGCTTCAAGGTAGCGTACCCCCATTCCATGGGCAAGCTGAAGACCAATGAGCAGGGCATTATATTCTGCTACATTGTTGGAGCATGACTCTGTCAGAGAAAATGCTCTGGAAGGACATGATTCTGTGGGGAGATAAACACAACCCCCACTCCGGCAATAATCTTGCCTTTAGGGTCCATTCGCGATGCTCCATCGAAGAACATCTGCCAGACTTCCTCCTCTGAGGTTACATTGGAGTCGAAGACTTCATCTGGAATGTCCTCGTGAAGTTTTGAATGTTCCGGAACTGGATGAGCGGCCAAGAACTCTGCAAGGGCCTGACCTTTAACCGCCTTCTGAGGGGTAAAGATCATATCGTATTGAGACAAAAGGAGTGCCCATTTAGCCAATCTTGAATTCAGTGATCCTGGCTTCGTCATAAGGAGACGCAATGGGTTCACTCAGGAGATGACATGTATGGTTTGGCCAACCAAATAATGTCGCGTCTTCTGAACAGCAAAGACAAGAGCTAAGCACTCCTTCTCGATAGGATTATAACGAGATTCTGCCCCTATGAGAGTCCTGCTTAGATAATAAATGGCCTGCTCATGACCATTGTCGTCCTTTTGAGCGAGGAGGGCACCGAGAGAATAGTCCATAGCTTTTACATAAAGCAAGAATGGTTTCCCTGATGTAGGGGCCACTAAGACTGGAGGCTTTGTGAGGTACCTCTTGATGTCTTCATAAGCTTCCTGGCAAGCTTGATCCCATACGAAGGAAACACCCTTTTTCATGAGTCGGGTGAACGGTTGACAGCGGCCTGAGAGATTTGCAATGAATCTTCTGATATAAGCCAGCCTGCCTTGCAAGCCTCTAAGCTCTTTGAGGTTCCTCGATGGACGCATGCTCTGAATGGCTTTGACCTTGTCTGGGTCAAGATGAATCCCTTTTGATGTAACAATAAACCCAAGGAACTTGCCACTTGACACTCCAAGAAGGATTTTGTCGGATTCATTTTCAGCTGATGAGCCCGCATTAAGTCGAACATCATTCTCAGATCGCGAAGATGGTCATTCTTATTGTGGCTTTTGACAGCAATGTCGTCAACATAGCATTCTACGGTTTTTCGAAGATGATCGCGGAAGATTGTACTCATTGCCCGCTGATAGGTTGCTCCGGCGTTCTTCAATCCGAAGGGCATTACGGTATAGCAATATACCCCCAATGGTGTTCGGAACGAAGTATGCTTTTCATCGTCGGGGTACATTTTGATCTGGTTGTACCCTGAAAAAGTCGTCCATGAAAGACATCCTTTCGAATCCACATGTGTTGTCGATCATGACATCAGTGATGGAAGCGGGAATTCGTCTTTAGGACAGGCCGTATTGAGATCACGGTAGTCGATGCAGATCCGTATTTTCCCGTTCTTCTTGAGGACGGGGACGATATTAGCAACCCAATCTGGATGCTGTTCCTCCGAATGAAGCCACATACAATGAGCTTATGGACTTCGGCCTCAATAGCCTCCATAATGTTCGGGCGAAACCAACGTTGTTGCTGCTTGACTGGCTTGACGTCGGGCTTGATATTTAGACGGTGCACGGCTACTTGTGGATCAAGTCCGGGCATGTCTTCGTAGCTCCATGCGAAGACGTCTATATACTCCTTTACGAGTATTATCAATTCTTCCTTCTCTGTAAGTGATAGGCTTTCACTTATGAAGATGGGCTTAGGGTGATCTTGACTACCCAAGTTGACCTGCATCACCTTATCTTCAGTAGGTGGTTCGCGCAGTTCGAATCGCTTTTCCCATTGGAGATCTAATTGCTGGGCCCATAGTTCCTCATCAGTAGCTTCTGCAGGCTCCAATTGACTGCTCGAAGTCATATTAATGGTGAGGTTTTTGAACATCATTCCCACACTGATGTCTGAATCCCACTCGGAGGATGAGGCTGAATGTGATGGAATTGGTTCATGGTCTTTGGCTTGAACCGTTGCTGACGATGTGGGTGTAACATATCCAACCCCCTGCGTGTACTATCATAGTAATTTGCAGGCTTCCCTTTAGGCACAAAGTCACGCATCAAACTGTGCCTTCCTTTTCCAAAATTTAGGCCTCCTCCATGCTTTAGGTCGTACCCCATTTTCTTCATAATATGGCGCGCCGGCCGCGCGTAATGGAAGAACTGTGGAGTGTCTGAGTCTGAACTTGAATCTGTGGCCGTGGGTCCCCGTGGTTGGGTTCTACCGAAGATTATCGGTAACTGACCTTCTTTGGATGGCGGGATCACCAAAACGGCTCCTTCTGCGGATTCCATGGGCGTACTGGACGCACTTGGCTTATGTAAAGGCATATGTAGAGAGCTATCCGTAATGGATTCAAATAGCCCAACACTCGCAGGATAATCAAAAGAAATATTATCATTAATTACCCATTCACCTTCATCCTCTGAAGGAGTATTACATAAGGGATTATTGAGACATGCTATAATTGGTTCACCAATCAGAATGGTTGGCATGCCTGCTTCAGATTCTGAATCCGCCTCGTTGCCACTTTCATCGTCGTCCGGCAACGGTTCTTTAGGTGTTTCACCGGCCTCTTGATATAGGAGAGCGTCAGTGAAGTAATTTTTCACTCCTTTGAATGGTTGCTTCTCAGCAAAGACAGTTTGTACTGTCGCGTCATCTTCAACATATTTGAAGTATTGATGCAGAGTGGAGGGAATGATCCAGTTGGCGTGGATCCATGGTCGTCTAAGCAACAAGTTGTACGCCGTGTCGGCATCAATGACATAGCACGTCACTTCTGACTTCGGGCTCCCTATTCGGCAACGGAATCGAATTTTCCCAAGTGGATGACTACTCCCGGCATTGAAACCGTACATTGTAGTGGTGGTTGAGGATAACCTATACAGCGGTATGCGGAGGAAGTAGAGAAGCCTTTTGGGGATGATACTGAGTGCGGAGCCCGGGTCAACTTGTACTCTTTCAATGCACGTTGAACCGATATATCCGGTGTAGTACAGAGGTCGATCGTGCTTGTTATCTTTGAGAAGCATATCTTCCGCTGCGAAGGTAATAGCGGGCACCTTTGATTGTACATGATGGCATTCAGGGCAAGAAGACTGAGCGTCATTCTTAGGGATTTTCGGCATATATGTCAGGAATGATTCTGAATTAGCCAGCGCATCCCTGAGTGCTTCTCTTGTCTCTTTTGAGAGACGAAGGAGCTCGTGTATTATAATACGAGCTGGGATATTAGCCAGCTGGGCCAATATGTCAAAATGGAAGGGCGTATCCAACCCTGGGCCTGATGGTTTCTTGAACACTTGATCGAACCGTACCTCCTCAGGCTTTTCTTTTCCCTTTGTTGGAACTGGAGCGGATGCTGGTATTTGTACTGACGTCGTTTGTTGTTATGTCTCGTCAATAGACTTCTCATACTGCCTTAAGTATGATTTTCCAGATCGGGTGCCCGTCTGTTGAGGTAGGTCGGCCTGCGTTGTGCAAGCATGCTTTTCTCCTTCTGAATCACTGAGGGAAGCTGACGTAAGATTGCCATCGTCTGGCAGGATGGAGATGACATTGCAAGATTTGCCCTTTGACTTGGGCTTCTTTGAATCCCACTGTTCGTCTTGGACGAGGTCTGGGTGTATCCACATGACTTCCCCTGTCTCCAATGTTAAGGGAACAAGACCCTTATTATTTGAGTTGTAGCTGGAGGATGCTTGACGTCCAACCGTGGCGTGGGGGCTGGATAGGTCCCGTCAGGAACTGTGACCTTTGGGTTTTGCTGAACTCGAGGGTCACCATATTGGCAGTGACTTTCTTTTGCTCCGTCTTCAATGTCAGAACCCCGGCATCAACCAAGGCTTGAATTCTATCTTTGAGGACATAGCACTTGTCGGTAGGATGGTGAATCATCCTGTGATAGAGACAGTATTTGGGATCGTTTGTGCGTCCTATCTCATTGGGACGCCGAGCATCTGGCAGCTTCATTTTATTCCCTTTGTGAAGCAAATGGAATATCGTGACCACCTGATCGTCTCTAAAAGAGTATTATTTTGGAGGGAACTTAGACTCCTGATTATTGAAGCCGCTCTTCTTGGCTTTTGACTGCACATCCCCGGACAATTCAACGGACATAGTCTCTTTCCCTTTGGCTTGAGAAGACTGCGCCATGTCGCTACGTCCTTTATTGTTCATACCCCATTTGCCTTTGGGGGTAGATGGTTCGAACTTTTTAGCCGACTTTTCGGCTATCTCAGCTTGTTCGACCAATTCCTTCCAGGTGTGGGCTTTGACAGCCCCCATGCGAACTTCTACCTGGTCCAAGAAGTTGTGCCTACATGTCTGTAAGAGCATGGGTAGTGGCATCCCTACTGGGCACATCAAGGATAAGTTCCTGAACCGTTCAATATAGTCACGGACAGATTTGCCCTTCTTCTGTATGGTGGAGAGGAGCTTGTCCATGGTTACCTCAATATCGTCCTTATAGAAACGAGAAAGGAACCGGGTTTCTAGGTCGATCCAGGAATTGACAGAGCTCAGAGGGAGACTTCGGAACCAGTCAAATGCCACCCCCTTTAAGGTGCCAATGAACAGTCTAGCCATGATGGCGTCGTTGCCTATAACATTACCAGTCTGAGACCGGAAGTAGTAGATATGCTGATTTGGTGAACTCTTACCATCATACGTATGCAACATTGGTGGTTTGAACATCGGTGGATATGGCACCGAATCCCACTCCAATGGATAAGGACGGACTGCCCCCACTTTCTTTAATTCATCCCTCTGAGCTAGGGATGCGATTTGAGCTTGGAGGCCTTTAAGGAGTTCGACGTCTAAAGAAGAATCCTCCTTGGATTTCTCTGTCTTTGCTGCTCATTGCTGAAATGTTCCTCCTCATCGTGATTGCTCCTGGCATCATTGTCATTGCGATTGCTGAGGACTTGAGCGAGCATCTGTTGAATGTTATCCAGGGTTTCTTGCGGGGTTTTGGAAGTTTGCTCCTGAGCTTCCAGGCGCCGACGAAGGTCGTCGTTGACACTATCAGCCATATTGACTGATATTTGTCTGTTCGCACTGAGCTAACTGTCGCTGAAGAGGCGTACCCACTGTCTTCATCTTCTTCATCTGATAGTTGGAGTGATCTTGTGGGCTGTGACGAGGCTAGTGCCATCGAGGAAGAAGGCTACTCGTAACTGTAGGGTATCGCCACCCTAGATCTGGTGTTCCGAAACACACCTTCTTCATGCACCAAGACTTCTCCTAAGCCTGGGCTGTAATCTGGATCTGGGGAGTTAAGGGGGGTGTCGTCAGATGTTTGTCTTCCCCTGCATAACTCTCGTCCTCTTCCGGTCATGTTGACGGATGCAGAGGATGGATCTCGCGAGACGCTCCTTTTGCGATGCTTTACCGGGGCTTGTACCGACAGCCGATGAAAAACTGATCGCCGACCTGGGGAGGTGGCGAAGATTGGTGCTAGCCGGCAATGGACCGAGTGGATCGTCACCAACTGACATCCCACTTGTTGACAACAGGAAGAAGAGGTTTGTTTATTTGTCAACAATTTCTGCAAATCAGGCCAAGCATGGCCTAAATGATCTGGTGCAGAAGCTCCTTTGGATAGCGCATAGGAGAATGTCTTGTTCCTTTTATCCCTGCAGAAAGAATTAGCACTGAATAGTGCTTTAGTTCTAGCTTCGCCAATAGGCGCGAACTTAGTGCTTTACGCACTGGAAAGCGGAGCACGCTGTGGTGCTTTACCCGCTATGCTGCTTCGAAGGGGATTAGCCTTAGATAATACTTTGGCTCTAGCTTCGCGGTCATGAACCCTGCGCGTACTCTGTGGTACAGTAGCTTCGCTCATGGGAACAAGGCTGGCGCAAGGCGTTGCTGCTGTTGAACTGGGCGACGGTATGATTGCTGTCGTGACTTCATGGTCGGCAGTATTGCTGGAGCAGAGAGGCATCTTGCCTTTTTCTTCGCGAGAGAGGCGCGGTTTTGGCATAGATACGCCTGAGGCTTCGGCCAGAGACTTCTGTTTAGGCCTCCACATCCGCTTTGGCAGAGGATACTGATTGAGATTTAAGAGTTTGTAAATAATAAGAATGAGTTGTAGAGTTCTTAGTCTCAATGCTATCCACTGTAGCAAGGGCCAAAGCGGGTCGTGATCCTCAGGGAAGGATGCGATGCAAGCTTTTCGGCTGATTCCTCTGTATGCTTTGAATAAAACAGAGAAAGGATTAGATTTGAAGTGTATATGAATAAAGAAGTATGGTTCTACTGATCTACTACCACAACCCATCATGCAAGTCTTGAATGTTGAATTTCATCTTGAGATATATGTGATTCATCATAGGTTATTAAGAATGATTCAAGTGAGAAAAGACGATACAAGATTCTAACTAAGTTACATTATTAAAAACTAAACAATGTTTCATCCTAACATCTAAGTACAGCTTAAGAAAAGATTAATCTTAAATTTAGGCTGTCCTAGTTCTTAAGTATGAAGTCATGAGAAGTCTTTTAAATGTGCAACCTAGATTAAGAAATCTAATTATCAGTTTAATCTTCAAGAACAATAATCATTAAACCTAGGGTTTCTAAAGAATGGTCATCAATCGATTCAAATCCTAACTTGCCCTAGGGTTGCTTAAGTGATCAGCAAACCACACAAAGAATTAGTTAGACATCATTTTTTTTATAATTTTTTTTTATATTTTTTTTTATTTTAATTAGACGAAAAGAAGAAGAAAGAAAACAAGAGATCGCAGATGAAAACCGAAGCAAATAAACACAGAGAAAAGAAATAAAATTGACAAGAATTAAATATGCAACAAAAAGTAACCTTTATTCGAAAGTACGTCTCCAAATACAAGCTCCTTCTTCTCCACAAAGCATTAAAAACGAAAATACAACGTGCAGAATTTAAGAAAAAGCTAAAGAAAAAACCCTAATCTTCTCTGGATGCCCTCTCTGCTGCGCCTGCAGGGGTATTTATAGGTGTAGAAGGCGATAGAGTCCCGGATAAACTCCTCCACGAAAACTGGTAGATGGATAAGGCAGGATTGCCGCGGAAACGCGGCTTGGGCCGCGTTTCCGTGACAACAGTCTGATCTTTGGCCGCGCGCTTTCGCGCGTGGCCTCCTCTAGTCCGTCCATCTGGGCATATGCTTCTGGATGCTGGATCCTGGCTCTTCATTTTGGATTTTCGAGATAACTTAGAAATCAAGTTACCCTAAATCTAAATCCCTTCAAAAATGAATCTCATCCTTGCACTCTTATTTATCCTCATCCACCAAGCATTTAGGGTAGAATAGAACTCTATCCTTTCCCTCTTTGTAGTATTTGCAATTTTTACACTTTGTATTTGCACTTTTGACTTCTTGTAATTGCACTTTTACACCTAGGCTTGGACTTGGGCTTGGATATGGGCTTTTGGGCTTCATTAAGCTTTAATTCTTTATTTAATTCAATACTCAAGGCCTGCACACATTAAATAACAAAATATTAGTAAATGTGCAGAATTTTATAAATAAATATGAAAATGTGATGGTAAATATGATGATAATTATGCATTTTTCACTACCAATCAGATACTTAGGTTCGCAAGGAACCTGATTAGCCACACGCGAGGCTGGAGGGTGTTGGCAGAATTCTGCTTCTGGTTTCTGTTTCGAAACCTCGGTCATGGAGATCTTTCTATGCTTCCGTGCTCGAAGCATCAGACCACCCCCAGAGAGGACTTCTTCAAATCTTCCTTGATCGAACTGAACCACCAGGTTCTCGAAGGTGAAGGACTTGGACTGCGGGCGTGCTTCCTTGTTGCGCCAGAGGACCGCAGTAGGTTCGCAGAGAATCTTTTCTGTCTCCGCAGAGACTTTCCTTGAAGATTTAGCCAGAGAGGCTCTGGTTGCACCGGCTTTTCTGAATTCAGTGTTAGACCCGAAGGTCTGTTCGTCGCATTGCGACACTTGATTCTCGACAGTGGAGAATTTCTTCCCCAGCGGAGTCGCCATCTTGTTTTTCATTGATTTGCAAAGGGAAAACTTACAATAAAAAGGGTTTGAGGAGCTAAATTACAAGTATTCTTTAAAAGATTACAAGTAGATCTCCTCAGAGATTCTGGAGAAGTGTGCCGATAGGAGTCTGGTCAGCGCGCGACCACTTTGTCCCTTTGACGATGTGAGCGATGAGATTCCCTTCTCGCCTGGTTTGGGGAATCAAAGAATAGAAGGTTGGTAAAACCCTCTTGCTACTTCTCAAAATCGCCTTCAATTAAGAATTCCTTCTCGCCTGGTTCTGGAGATTCCTTGAGAAGAAGGTATTTAGGGTATCAGCACCCTGAATAGAGAAACAATTCTCTAAAAGTCTCTGAATTCTTGTGGACACGGTGCGTTTGTGAAGAAGTCTCTGCTTGTGGAGTCCTCTCTCTCTCTCTCTTTCAGAAGTCGTCCTCTCTTGCGCCTGTGCGTGATCTCTACTTCTGGAGCTCCTGGCGGGCTATTTATAGGGATAGCAAGGGTATAATCGTCCCTTAAAAATATGGAAACAGATTAAATCGGATCTATTTGAATCTGGAAAGTAGCCTTGCTGCGAGGCTAGGATCAGCTTCTGCGAAGCTAGAAATGGCAGGTCGGTTGATCCTCTTGATCTGTTTTGATCCTTTCCATATCGTTGGAAGATTTCCCCTAATCTTCTTACTCGTTTTAGAAGAGTCAAGAGATTGTGGCAATCAACTGCCGAATTTGATCTCCGATTTGATCTAAATTGGATTTGATCTGATTAGATCTGATCTCATCTGGAGATTTGATTGGTCAAAGGTTGACCATAGCAGACCAACAGCGGAGCTACCGCGTTGAGCTCACAGCGGAGCTGGAAGGCGCACCTGGCGAAGTCAGAAGAAAGCTCTTCAACGGAGCTAGATAACATCTGTGGCGAAGATACCGAACATCCTTCTGCGCGGTTGTGTAGCTTCAAGCGAAGTTAACTTTCTGCGGAGTTGCGCTTCAGCAGTTCAGGCGAAGCTATAAGTTAGCTTCCTGGCGAGGCTTTAAATGGCTTCAAGGCGAAGTCGGGTGATCCTAGCCTCTCAGGCGAGGCTATCTCTTTGGGCTCATGTGATGCTAAGTGCTAGCACCTTAGACCTGCTGAGGTCTGTTCAAAAACAATCGGGTTCACTGTCTGCTTGCTGGATCAGTGGAGTCCAAGTTACTTCCTTGTCCCTCGGAGATGGGTGAAAACTGGTCGTCAGCTTGTCTGTCACTTGTCTATTGTAAATGTCAACAAGTTTAGACATCGTTCAGACCAATAAGAATCTTGTCTTTTTTAAGTGTCAACAGTTTTTTTTTTTTTTTTGCAAGTTCTCTTTTAAGTTACAAAAAATAGTTAGATTTCTTCTTTTAGTTCTTGTAAAAAAAAAAGAAAAATAAGTTATAGTTAAGTTAAGAAAAAAAGGTAGATTGAGAAGGTGGAGAAAATGAAAAATGGATTTATATAAAGAAACTAAAAAGAGTGATAAATGAGTTGGGAGATTGTGGTATTGGGGATCTAAACTAAAAGTTAAAAGAAAAGAAAGAAAATCTAAAAGAAATACTTACCTCCTCTGGTTGATAACTTACCTGAAACCCTTGTATGTTTTACCTTACTTCGGAGGCGATCAACGCATAACTCATAAGATCGAGCTCAGTCCCTATTCACATTACATCATCAGGACAAACAAGAATGAAATGATACGGAATCTTGAGGAGGAGAACATCATCATGAAATATCAGTGGCACTCACATAAACATGGTATACCGATGCTTCTAGATGCACTTGGATATGCAGTAAAATCAAAAGAGAAAAAATAGAAAGATGAAGAAGAACATATAAACAAAGAAGAACATAAAAAAGTTACCTTTTATTGCTTGCAGAAACGATGAAAAAAGGAGGAGGTTACATCAGTGTCATTCTCAAATTAAATCTCTCTCTCTTACTTACATGAATCTCAGTCTAACCTATGCTTACAAAGAGATAAAAATACATAAAATGAAAATAAAACCTACACTAAAAAGAATGAAAAACTGGCCTAAAAATCTATCTCTGCTTGACCGCCACCTGTAGTCTCTGAAAACCCAGTATTTATAGGCAAAAATCACACGGGGAAAAGCGTACAACGATAGGGGGAGCAAACGCTCCCCCAACAACCCCAACAAATTGCTCCCCTAACAACCCTAACAAAGCCGCGGAAATGTGGCTTTTACCGCGTTTATGTGGCATGTGGCCAGGTGGCCACACCCGGAGGGTGGTACTCCCTGGTTCCGCGATATGACTTTATCTCTTGCCAGATTTGTAGTTTTGGGACCTGGATTTGACGAAACCTCCTTTGATCTTCGGCTTTAACAAATTAATTTGTAAAGATCTTATTTTAACCGCTTGTTCAATTGGTTTAATCTTCTCTACTTTGCCCTGATTTGCACCGATTTGCCCTGATCTTTGATTTGAATTAATTCTGAATTAAATCAGAATTTTAATGGGCTTTTGGGCTTGTTTCTCTTCCCTCTCCCTTAGTAATGGGCCTGTATATAAATTAGACAATAAATAGGATTAAAAACATAGTTTATTATCTAATAAATATGAGAATGTGACATTGAATGTGCAATATCAGTGACCGATCAGCCGAACCCAACCGATCCAACACGAAAACTTGAGGAGGCTGGAAATTAGCCCTTATGAGCTGAAAGGTCTTAAGCTTAACCCTACACTTAGCCTTGAAGATTGTTCTTAAAGTTGGTACAGCTTCGCTAGGTGAGGCTATCTGAGCACTTAGTGTTTTAGCTCTACTGTCGGAAGCGAGCTTAGCACTGTTTACAGTGCTTTTTCTTCAAGAGAAATAGCTTCGCTGTCAGCACCAATTGGTGCTTCAACTCTAGCCTCATGGCCAAGAATTTTTGTGGCAGTGAGCGAATCTACAATAGCTTTGCTGATAGCATCTATAGGTGCTTTTCCTTTAGCCTCGCGGGAGGAGCGAGGCTGAGCTCTATGAAGAGCTGAAGTAGTCTCGTAGCCAGAGATTATATGAGCTTTGCCAAAAGCTAAAACAAGAGATCTTTTAGCCTTGCATGAGGTTAAAGTGGATTTTTCAATCCAAATAGTCTTAAAGGCTGATCTAGCTTCGCACGCAGCGTAGAGATGCTGGCACGAAGCAGTCTTTGTTGAGACTGAGTTAGGTCTGCATGCGACTTCCTTCATCTCATCAGAGACTTGCTTCCGAGCAGTGGCCAGAGGAGATTGACCACAGAGATCTTCATGTGCTTGCGCACATTGATAGGGCTCGAGTTTCCCTCAGAGAGAAGTTGTTCGAACTTCTCTTGGTCAAACTGGATGACTAGTGTCTCGGCAGTAGACCGAAGGATCTCATCGTCGTGGTGCGACACCATCTTTTTGTTGTTGAAGAAGATAGTCTCCAGCAGAGTCACCATCTTGTTTTTCATAGATTGTTCAAAGGGTAAAACTTTACAAAAATTCGAAGAGAAATTACAAGTAAAAAATGAAATTTACAAGAATTCTCTTCTGAGATTTTTTAGGAAAGTGAGTCGGTGTAAGTCTGGTCAACACGTGACCACTTTGTTCCATTGACGATACGAGCAATTGAGTTTTTGGTCTTCTTCTTAGAATTTTTTCTCGCCTGATTTTGAAAATTCCTTGAGAATGGAAGATCTAGGGTTTTGGCACCCTAAAAGAGAAATAGAGTTGTCTGAAGAAGCTTGATCGCTAAAAAATCAGTCCGTCCAGCCAACCAAAATCCGCCCTGAGCTCATTCCTTGCAATGGGCTAATTATAGGCTTTATGGGGTGCAATTTCTCCCTTAAAATTCAGCATATTGGATCAATCAGTCTAGCTTCGCATCTGAAGTTCAAATAGCTTTGCTGCGAAGCAAAACACAACTTCAGTGAAGCAAGCAGTGTACATGCAAAGCTAATTAGCCAACTGGTTTGGGGTTGTTATACCAATCCCTTGATGTGCTCCACTTAATGAGGGAACTTCTCTTGATCTTCTCCAACTAATAAGTGAAAAAGACACCTAGAGGGGGGGTGAATAGGTGTTAGTGCTAATCTAAAACTAATTGCAAAACTAAGTGCGCTAATGACGGAAGCTAATGCAAATTATGCACAAACTAATACAATACAACAAGTGTAGCCGAATTCCCCTTGCGAGGCTCTGGACTAACTCCCCTTGATTCCCCTTGAAATGGGTTGAGGTGCTATGTGAAGCTCTTGTTGGATGAGTATAAGTTAGGCACACACACACAAGCAATCCAAGCAATATGAAATACACACAATCAAGCCAAGCATATAAGAATGAATTGCAATATAAAAGATGCAAGGCAACACAAGCAATGTATAAGATATGTATGCAATGAAAGAATGATGCTTGAATGAAATGATGCTTGCACAAAGTAAAGAGTGTAGAGTTGAGAGAAATTGGATCAAACGCTAACACAAAGATTTGTTTCGAGGTTCGAGTACCCAACTCTACATCCCCGCCTACACCACCGTGTAGGATTTCCAATCCACTATAGGAGTACCGAACTCCTCTCTCAACCTTACAAAAGCCACCGAGGCTATACAACCACAATCCACCTCTACCAAAGAGGGATACGGCCCGTAGCCAACAACAAACACCACTACCTCTACCGAAGAGGTTTACAACACAATCGCCTCTACCAAAGAGGGATCCAAACCAATACCACTCCGATCACCTCTACCGAAGAGGGATTCACAAAAGCAAGGAGGGTTTACAATAAGTGGTTACAAAGACCACAAACACAATCTTTCTTCCTTTTCTCTTTTTCCACAAAAACAAGATCCTAATAGATTAGGATAGGTGATAGCTCAAGTGTGGAAACAAGGTGTTTTTGGAAACAAGCAACAAAGAAAAACTACTTGGGAAATTTCTTGTAAAAGATAGAAAATGCAAGATCAAATCAAAATCCCAAAACCTAGTTTTCTTTGATTTTCCAAAAACCCAAAACAAATAAGAATCAATCTTTTTAGCACAAAAACTCTTTTAAAAACTTGTTTTTAAACTCTGAAAACAGGGTATTTTTCTCTTGTAAAAATCTTAGCCAAAATCCCAAAGAGATGGGGTTTATATAGGCCAAATAGAAAACTAGCTGTTAGGCTGACGTGTCAGCCTGACTGGCCTAACGGTCGACCGGCCGGTCGACCGTCCAACGGTCATATTTTGACCCGTTGGAACCTCCGGTCGACCGCCCGGTCGACCGAAACAAACAGAGAGCAGAGCTCTCTGCAGCGGTCGACCGTCCGGTCGACCGGCCCCCTGGCTGCCAGACGTGCACAAGTCTGTGCACGTCGGTCGACCGCGCGGTCGACCGGCCTTAGGTGCGGTCGACCGCTCGGTCGACCGTTCTGGCCTGACAGGTCAGTCTGGGTCTGAAAAACTGGGAAAAATATTTAGTTAAAATTCTTTTAAAAAACTTCTATCTTTTCTGAAAATTTCATAAACTTGTTTTATCATATAGCATTGATATTGAAACATGTGATAATCATTTCTACTCAAATATCAAGCATATGAAATCATTTTTGTTTCTTCTCATTTTTATCAAAAACAAACTCTTGTATTTTTTATCAAACTTGGCTTTTCAACACATGAATAGGGATATCAAAATAAGTTTGTTTAGCAAGTTTAAACCATGTATGTATATCTAAAACATATCTAATATACATAGAAATAAAGTAAACTTGTTTTGATCTACTATTCATGAAAACCCAAAATCCAAATCATGAAACGTGTGTGTATGTGTGCACTTGAGCATATCAACTATTCTAAACTTTACAAATGGATCTAAAACTCATAATCTAAACTAGGATACCTAAGTCTCTTGACGATCTTCCATCTTCAAGTAGAGTTGCTCCCAAACGCGATCCACCGAGTGCAAAGGTATGATCTTTAAGCTTTGGCACCGGAATCACCATGATAAGCTTCCAAACACCTTGTTGAAGCTAATCACCAACTAATATCTTGGTTAATGATCTGAAACTTAAACAATACAAGATTATTAGTAAACATAACTACATGAGTTAATCATCATCAAAACTAGGGTGGAAGGCCTTTGGGCCAACAATCTCCCCTTTTTGATGATGACAAAACTCATGGAGTTATATATGCATGGATTAAAGTAAAGCTTCAAGGAAGCTCCCCCTTAACTCATGCATAGCCAAATAAACATAATAATATGCAATGAAGGCTCTTAAAAACATAAATGCACAAATATGCATAAACAATAAAGGTTCTAGATACCAATGAAATATTTAAAGCAAAGCATGCTCTAGATACCAATTAACAAATAAACATTTTCTAGATGCTCTAGATACCAATAAACATACATTAAACTTAATATATGCAAAACATAACTATGCATATATATATAAAATATGTACCAATCATGCATTTTGAGTTGTGAGTTTTTATATATGCATGTTAAACTCTCAAATAATTCTCCCCCTTTTTGTCAATCATCAACAAAGGGGCAAGCAATCAAAACAATATAATGAGGGGTAAAAATCTTTCTCCCCTTTTGAGTCAAACAAAACAATACAAACAATGGTCTCCCCTTTTTGTCTAAAACAAAAACAAAGTCAGTAAGGGGTGACTACAAACATGATATCAATTAAAAATATGTTAATGAAGCATTTTGATACCAAATAAAAATAAACAAAGATCAATAAATGTTATATGCTATATACATTCATGAAGAGGAAGACGCTAAGTTAGCTTCCCTACACATATGCATTACATGAAAGATGGATGTTAAGCCCTAATTCACATAACACACATTATGTAATGAATAAGAGGAGATGTGAAGCTCCCCCTACACACGTGTACCACATAAAGAAGAGATGTTAAGCTCTTCACTACACAATACACTCAACATGAATTTATACACATATAGGCAATGTAAAATAAATATATTTTTCTTAAACAAAATTTTGAGATACCAATTTAAAACATTTAACATAAACATCTTGATATCATTAAGAGAAATGTGTTCTTTTAAACATATGATACCAATTTGAAACTATATTTTAACATAAAGCAAGGGAGTGGAAATCAAATACCAATTGAAAGACAACATCAAATTTTCTCCCCCTTTATGAAATACCAACTAAACATATGCATAAGCTTGTTAAGATACCAATTGAAAACAAATCAAACAATAGAAAAAATTTTTTCAAGCTTAGCATAAACAAGTATATATACGTATGAAAATTTGATACCAATTGACATTGATATTCTTGAAAGAGTAAGCATACATATACAAAACATATATGAGTATACAAAAGGATCAAAAATTGATACCAATTGAAAGTGTTCAATGATACCAATTGAAAGAATAGGGTCAAGTGTATATCTCATATTATAACGAAGAATATGAACTAGTTAAAATGAAAAGTTTTGTTAACTAGTACGAAATCCTTCAAGTAAGGAATAAATACAAATCATTTTTCATAAAAATGAAGTCCACATGATAATCAACACTCTAATCCAATTAAGCATAAAAATGTCTCATGAAAACAAAAACATGAGAAAATAATAAATGTGAGTGTACAAGTCAAGTATGGAGATCACAATCATGAAAATTTGTTCAATTAAGTTCAATTATTCCTTTAAACAAGAAAACATCAAAAATATTTAACCTTCAAGGTATATGTATGTCTAATACAAACTAAAGTATACATACATATCCAAGATACAAACGAGTCCACAAGGATATATGCATGAAGGCACGTGGCTCAAAAAGGATATTCATGTATATCTAATAGTTTGGACAAGATAAACATATATATGAAGTTTAAATACCAATTCAAGGAAAACATGAAAAGCATGAAAAGTATGAAAATTTAGCTTTTCATTAAAACAATTTGATACCAATTCTTTTCAAGGTATATGTATGATTTGTCAACACAAGAAGCATACATACATATCCCTTAAACACACTTTGAGTCCATAATAGATATTTGCATGAAAGGCAAATGACTCAAGGGGTATACATGTATATCTTCAAGTTTGGCAAAATACACATATACATGAAATGAAAACTCATAATCATAAAAATAAATACCAAAAATGGAATACAAGTTTAAAATGTATGAATCATCAAAACTAGACTATACTAGCACATCTAATGGGAACAAACAAGCATTCAATCCCAAACATATATAGATTTGTTTGTGGCTCATTCTATGTACAAGTATATAACTAGTCTTAATGAAAACTAACATCTAAACATATATTCAAAACATGAAGTATCAAAACAAACACGAATATTATTTTGCTATATAAAACAAGCAAAGATTCATCAAAAATTCGTTTATCAAACTTCTAGGTATATGTATGATTCATCCAAATCTAACAATATACATACATATCCCAACCGTAAACGAGTCTATTAAAAGTATTTGCATGAAGGTAAAAGACTCATGGGTATACATGTATATTTATTAGGTTTGAATTCAAAATACATATACATGAAGTAAAAACATGAAAATAGGCATAGCAAGTATAAATGAAGGAATCATCAAAACTAGCTTATACATGTGCATATAGTGGGTACAAATGAGCATGAAGTGCAAACATATAAAAGTCAATTTGTTCTCACTATGTGTATATGTATACATGCATGTTTTGATAAAATCTACATCTAAACTAGTTTATACCACATAAAGCATAAAATAACAAAAAATCATCATGAGAAAACTAAAACATGATTACTATGTAAATTCACATGTATTAGATTCATGATGTACATTATAACTTAAACAAAAGATGAGAACACTAAGTATGGATTCATGCAAGCATGTGTGTCTCAAATACTATATATGTGAGTCAAGGATCTAATAATCATGGCATTTACATACTAATCCAAAGACAATGATAATATGCTAAAAAATAAATGAATATGAAATCATGTAAATTATAATAAGGAGTTAGGAATTGTTACCAAAACCTAGAAGGCAACTCTCCTTGTCTCCAAAACATGGTGGTCCTCTCCACCAAATCTTCCCTTGAAAGTGATGCATCCATATGATTTCCTTTAAGCTTGGAACGCATCCACTCCAAGGTGTCATCACTCTCACGTCATGTGAGAGCCCACACCTACATTAAAAATTGGAGGGGTAGTTTTTGGTACCCATACTCTTTTGGGTCCATGGGGGTTAGTACCTTCTCTAACCCAAACAAAATTCTTTGCTAAATTTGGAGTATGTAATCTATCATAGCAAAATCTAGCAAGATGGCCTTTTCGGCCACAATGTGTACATGTGTACACATGAGCATACATGTGTTGATGGTGTCCGTGTGGAGCATGTGTATGCCGTGGAGGGTGTGCATGCATAAAAGTTGGAACTTGTTTCTTCCGAACCAAGGTTTCCAAGCGTGTATGGTTCATGGCACATTGGCTCATAGTGGAGCCCAAACAATCCATTTTCTTCTTCAACATATTTATATCATTTTTAATCATAGAAGAAGTGGTACATGCATTAGGTAGACTAGATGAAGCTACACTAGCATGGCAAACATGTGCATCAATCTTATTTTTCAAAACAACATTTTTCTTTAAACACACATCTAAATCATTTGAAATGGAAATAATTTTATTTTTCAAATCAACATTCTCTTTTAAAATAAAATCAACTTTTGAAGACAAGTTATCATTTTTCTTCAAAAGAACATGGCAATCATTTTTATTTTTCAAAAACTCATTTTCTTTAAGTGCAAGATCAAGTTGAGATTTTAATGAATCCCTCTCATTAGCAATCTCCTCTTTCTCTTGCAAAACAACATCAAGTCTAGCAATCAAGTTTTTATTTTCATTATTAATGCCTAGACTCTTCTTTTTCAAAACTTTATAGTTTTCTATTAATTTTTCACAAACTATGGATAGTTCTTCATTCAAAGCATGGGAATCAACATAATCATTTGAAGAACTAGCACAATCATTACTATCTAGTTGAGTTTCCTAGTGTACCTCAAGGGAGTCATTCCCTTGGACCATATAGCATTGTTGTGGTTCGGATTCTCCACTAGATTCCTCTTCTTGTTGGATTTGGACTTGAAGCTTGGAGGTGTTGGTGGTTGTCAATTTGTTCCACACTACAAAAGCGGAATCAAAGTTAGAAACACGTAAAAGATAATCTTTAGATAAAGTGCTTCTAATGGCCTCTAGGGCTTGTGCATTGGCCCCTATATGATTGCAATCACTAAGGAAGGATTCCTTGATAATAGCAAGATAAACTTTATGACCTAGGGTTTGCAAATAAACGGTCATCCTAATCTTCCAAACATGAATGTTGGAAGGGTCATATATAGGTGGGGTCATGAAGGCCATGGTAAACTAAATGTGTGCAAACAAGCAAATGCAAACAAATAGATTAGCAAGCAAATGGATCTCACTCCTAGGATGTTAAGCCTAAGTATCAGGAGCACCTGCTCTGATACCAATTGAAAAAGACACCTAGAGGGGGGGTGAATAGGTGTTAGTGCTAATCTAAAACTAATTGCAAAACTAAGTGCGCTCATGACGGAAGCTAATGCAAATTATGCACAAACTAATACAATACAACAAGTGTAGCCGAATTCCCCTTGCGAGGCTCTGGACTAACTCCCCTTGATTCCCCTTGAAATGGGTTGAGGTGCTATGTGAAGCTCTTGTTGGATGAGTATAAGTTAGGCACACACACACAAGCAATCCAAGCAATATGAAATACACACAATCAAGTCAAGCATATAAGAATGAATTGCAATATAAAAGATGCAAGGCAACACAAGCAATGTATAAGATATGTATGCAATGAAAGAATGATGCTTGAATGAAATGATGCTTGCACAAAGTAAAGAGTGTAGAGTTGAGAGAAATTGGATCAAACGCTAACACAAAGATTTGTTTCGAGGTTCGAGTACCCAACTCTACATCCCCGCCTACACCACCGTGTAGGATTTCCAATCCACTATAGGAGTACCGAACTCCTCTCTCAACCTTACAAAAGCCACCGAGGCTATACAACCACAATCCACCTCTACCGAAGAGGGATACGGCCCGTAGCCAACAACAAACACCACTACCTCTACCGAAGAGGTTTACAACACAATCGCCTCTACCAAAGAGGGATCCAAACCAATACCACTCCGATCACCTCTACCGAAGAGGGATTCACAAAAGCAAGGAGGGTTTACAATAAGTGGTTACAAAGACCACAAACACAATCTTTCTTCCTTTTCTCTTTTTCCACAAAAACAAGATCCTAATAGATTAGGATAGGTGATAGCTCAAGTGTGGAAACAAGGTGTTTTGGAAACAAGCAACAAAGAAAAACTACTTGGGAAATTTCTTGTAAAAGATAGAAAATGCAAGATCAAATCAAAATCCCAAAAACCTAGTTTTCTTTGATTTTTCAAAAACCCAAAACAAATAAGAATCAATCTTTTTAGCACAAAAACTCTTTTAAAAACTTGTTTTTAAACTCTGAAAACAGGGTATTTTTCTCTTGTAAAAATCTTAGCCAAAATCCCAAAGAGATGGGGTTTATATAGGCCAAATAGAAAACTAGCCGTTAGGCTGACGTGTCAGCCTGACTGGCCTAACGGTCGACCGGCCGGTCGACCGTCCAACGGTCATATTTTGACCCGTTGGAACCTCCGGTCGACCGCCCGGTCGACCGAAACAAACAGAGAGCAGAGCTCTCTGCAGCGGTCGACCGTCCGGTCGACCGGCCCCCTGGCTGCCAGACGTGCACAAGTCTGTGCACGTCGGTCGACCGCGCGGTCGACCGGCCTTAGGTGCGGTCGACCGCTCGGTCGACCGTTCTGGCCTGACAGGTCAGTCTGGGTCTGAAAAACTGGGAAAAATATTTAGTTAAAATTCTTTTAAAAAACTTCTATCTTTTCTGAAAATTTCATAAACTTGTTTTATCATATAGCATTGATATTGAAACATGTGATAATCATTTCTACTCAAATATCAAGCATATGAAATCATTTTTGTTTCTTCTCATTTTTATCAAAAACAAACTCTTGTATTTTTATCAAACTTGGCTTTTCAACACATGAATAGGGATATCAAAATAAGTTTGTTTAGCAAGTTTAAACTATGTATGTATATCTAGAACATATCTAATATACATAGAAATAAAGTAAACTTGTTTTGATCTACTATTCATGAAAACCCAAAATCCAAATCATGAAACGTGTGTGTATGTGTGCACTTGAGCATATCAACTATTCTAAACTTTACAAATGGATCTAAAACTCATAATCTAAACTAGGATACCTAAGTCTCTTGACGATCTTCCATCTTCAAGTAGACTTGCTCCCAAACGCGATCCACCGAGTGCAAAGGTATGATCTTTAAGCTTTGGCACCGGAATCACCATGATAAGCTTCCAAACACCTTGTTGAAGCTAATCACCAACTAATATCTTGGTTAATGATCTGAAACTTAAACAATACAAGATTATTAGTAAACATAACTACATGAGTTAATCATCATCAAAACTAGGGTGGAAGGCCTTTGGGCCAACAATAAGGAGTAATGGGATCATAGCAATTAACTGTCAAAAAGTGATATCAATCATGTTAATCTCGTGTTGAGATTTAAAATGGTCAAAAATGATCAAAAAAGCTCTCAGCGGAGCTAAGTTTCAGGCTGAAAATGAACCTACAGCGGAGCTATGCAAGGGATCTCAGGTGAAGCTGAGATTGAGCTCTCAGCGGAGCTAAAAGAAGTTTCATGCGAAGCTAAATGAAGAACCCTCAGCGGAGCTAAAAGGAGCTCCATGCGAAGCTAAAAGATGAGCCCACAACGGAGCTAAAAGGAACTTCGTGTGAAGTTAGAAATAAGCTTGCAGTGAAGCTAAAAGTTAGCTCTTGATAGAGCTTGAGTTAGCTTTTTAGGCGGAGTTAGCTCATTTGGGCTTAAGTGAAACTAAGTATTGAGTCTACTTAGCCTTTTGAGCTTCTTCAGAAGGTAGTACTTAGTTCACTGTTTGCTTCACTGGATCAGTGGAGTCCAAGTCACTGGTTTGTCTATCATAAATGGACAGATCTTCAGCCTGTCTATGACTTGTCTTTTTGAAGTATCGATAAGTTAGATTTGTTCAGACCGGTAGCAGAGTTGCTTTGGAGTTTGTCTTTTGGATTGTCAATAAATACGAAGAACCGATTGACTTGTAAAATAGTATAGAAGCTATTATTCAGTGCCAAAATGATTTGAGCCAATCTATAGATAGGGTAGTGTTAGATCAGTTATGCAACCTAATGATCGATAGGAATGAGAAAAACTCTATCTAACACATTTTCGACTACTCCTGATTTTTCAAACCATATTGACGAGACCCAGGAATCATGGTGTCTT
>JAVJIF010002527.1:0-267500 GCA_038442645.1 Agave tequilana | reverse complement strand
GGTGGACAAAATGCAACTCATCACTGAAAGATTGAATGTATTGAACTCAGTGTTCAATACTATTAAAATGTCTTCTAAAATTATTGGATTTCCCATTCACTTGCTTCGTATGTTCAACCACCTACTTTGTGCCCAAATTGATTTATTTTATTTGTGGTTTATCTTACCAGTCAAAAATTTCACTCCTTAATTGGTAATATCTTTTCAAAATTCCAAACAATTGTAGAGTCTGTGATTACATTGATCAAAGATCAATCAATTATTCAAAACTTTTTTGTTGTTTTTTTTCCTTCTAAAATGTCTATTATGGTTATTTTTTTCCAAAGTTGTCGCACTACATATACAAACCGAAAAAAATAGGGATTTCTTGCATTGGGCTTTGATGCTTGCCAAAGTATTGGGCTTGAAATTGGGCCGACTCGCTTGGTTTGGGCTGGTTCGGTTTAAATTACCACGCCCGAGATAAAACTTTTGGAGAGATGGATCGGATTCTAACCCAATTGGTTGGAACCCGGCCCAAACGCACTCTCGGGTCCCTCTCTTTTAAAAGCGAGCAATTTTTAGATCCACAACTTCCAAAGTTTTCGCCGATTTTCTCCGTTCTCATCGCGGGCGTGATGTTCCCTCATCAGGTACTCGTTTTCTTCTCGATTTTTCTTTTATCGCATTTTGAATCCCTAATCAAATCAAGATTAATTCGATAGTCACACCTCCATTTTCTCACACTTATGCAAGAATTAGGGTTCTGTAATTTTCCATTTTTTTGTTTTGTTAACTTGGGTGTCTGCGAGTGAGGTTTGGGATCTTACTATCATATGATCTTTAAAAATTAGGTAAATGTTCGAGTATATTATTTTATAAAATTTACATTCTAGCTCAGGGAGATTTCTACTTAATATCGACAATGCTCACAATCGACATTATGAGCAAAAGTAGAAGATAATTTACCAAAAACTTGGGTCAAATTTCGAATTTTTGGTTCCGCCCCTGATAAAAACAGTTTTTTTTTGTTAGGGTGAACAAAGTGAAGGGCCACCAGCATATAAACATATTGAGAGGAATGAATTCTCTTATAGAAAGTAAGTTGTCTTCCTCTCTCTATTCGTTTCCTTTACTATCATTAATATTTGTTATTTCCCCTTTTTTTTTGGAGTATTTAGTATTTCAGGACATGATTGTTAACATGACTTAATTTGTAAAAGAAGGTCTTGGGACTCACTACCCTCACACACGAGTCATCTCCATGTTGACTAAAGTATGATTCACAGTGAGCAGAAGATTCTCTATGTTTTCACCTCCTTTTTTCTTTACTTTTGGGCTTGTTATGCACGGATGCAAATGCAACATTGATATTTGTTCAAACCACATATTTGAGACTGCTTAGTAATTCCAGGCATGATTTTTGTAAGCTTTAATTGAAATTAACTTAAGTCGGAAGACTCTGAACAAAAACAGATATATGCAAATATTGTTATGAAGTAGGAAATGATAAACTGTTTGAAGAAATGAGCTGGATGGAGGTGTAAGCCGGAGGACAGAGAAGTGGAATGTATCAGAAATAGAAGACTAGGAAAAATAACTACAAGAAGTTATTGAAACGATGATTAGTAGACAAGAAACAGAAAAGAGGATTAACAATAATTGTGGAAGCTTACAGAGGATGTTAAGAAATAGAAGGAGAAGTGATTTTCAAAATGTCACAAAAAGGAAAGTTCAGTGGTTACTTCGAGCAAGATTTGAGGGCACGTTTATTATTATGTTAAGTACATTACATACATCAGTCATTACTGCTATAGCTTGCATTTTGGTCTTTAAACTGTTTATAATTTTGAAGAAGAACCAGAGGCAATTTTAATATTGAAATGTATTGCAAACCATCTTTCACCTTATTTGATTTTAAATGCTTATTATCTTATGTCTATTTATTCTTGACCACCTGTAGGCACAAGAAGCAGAAAGAGGAGGATGTAGCTGTTTGTGTGTGCCAATATGATACTAATGATCCGGATAGTGCATGTGGAGAACATTGTTTAAATGTAATAACAAGCACGGAGTGCACACCTGGCTATTGTCCTTGTGGAGATCATTGTCGGAATCAGGTTTGCTGCCATTCCCCCATCTTTAAACTTAAAGGATATCTCCAAAGCTGATTCACAGCATGAGATATTGTGTAGCTTTGTTGAATGGAGGGAGAAATGTGGACCAAGATAGAATTTAGGATTTTATAAATAATCTATATATCAGTGCTATTTCAAATAAATGAGATGCTAGAAATAATTCTTTGTTCTTCTGTGTAGACGTGTTTTAAAGTGTGATCTTAACTCGAATCCTTTTTCCTGAGCAATTTCTTATCAAGTTTTGTGCTGTTTTTGTTGGCAGAGATTTCAGAAATGTGAATACGCTAGGTCACAATTATTTAAAACTGAAGGGCGAGGATGGGGTCTTCTTGCTGATGAGAATATCAAGGTGTTTGTGGTTTATGAGCATTCAATAGTGCAACCTCTCAGAATACCTGTTACAAAAAGCTGGTTGTAGTTATCTTCATTTTGTAATGCATTGTGCTTAGTTACAATTTCTGAGTCATGTTGGCAACAAACGCAGGCTGGGCAGTTTGTTATTGAATACTGTGGAGAAGTAATATCATCAAAGGAGGCAAAAGGGAGGTCACAAGCCTATGAAGCTGAAGGTAAGTAACAAAGTTGATAAATTTAAAGTCCTACATTTTTCACGAGAATGATGTTACACAAATCTGTGTTTTTCAGGTTTGAAAGATGCATTTATCATTTCCCTTAATGCACAAGAATCAATTGATGCTACTAAAAAAGGAAGTTTAGCAAGGTTCATTAATCATTCATGGTAAGCTTTTCTAACTACTGAATTTTTTTTAGCTTGATTGATAACATTTAAGCAAATTGTTTTGGTAATTTATAGGGCATTCTTTGTTGAGTCCTTGTCCTTTTTCTTTTTCTACGCCCTATTAAGCACACCTGTATCTGATACATTGACCTGCTCTCTTGACATCTGATATATTTTATTTGAAGATGCAGTCAACCAAACTGTGAAACAAGAAAGTGGAATGTGCTGGGGGAAGTAAGAGTTGGGATATTTGCAAAGCAAGACATTCCTTCTGGAACAGAACTAGCTTATGATTATAACTTTGAATGGTATGGTGGTGCTAAAGTTCGCTGCCTTTGTGGCGCAACCTGCTGCTCTGGGTTTCTTGGGGCTAAATCCCGAGGATTTCAGGTGCGGCTAAATTACTAACCGCTGAAATAGACTATACGTTCAAGTCAATCATTGCTTACTTTAGTCTGATATGTATCTCTGCTACATCATAAATCAGTGGGTTATACCGCCTCGACGGTTGAAGAATGTGTTCTCCAGCAATGATTAAAATGATTCCTTTTTCTCATTTTGTTTTGTATATTATTTCTTTCCAATAAATGTCACTGGAACATGCTATGAACTGTGATGCAATAGCATTTACAAACTAGCTCTAGTAGTTACTTTTGCATTCTTTTCCTGGTGTGTTAAATTAGTTCTAGGTTTTGGAGTTTGATAGTGTTTTAGTGGTAAAGGATTAGTCTAAAGTTATTGGACAAGGTTGTAGAAGAAATGCTTAATTAATGAAGTTAAGAACAAAGGGAGTCGATAAAAAACTAAATAAACTATCATGATATACATAGCATAAAATCAAACCCTAGTAGAGAGTAATTGAGCAGAGACTTAGAGAAGGCGAAAAGTTATCTGAATATCAGCTTGGCTTTATGATAGGAAGGTCTACCACTACCAGGAAGCTATTATCTAAGATAGAAAAGAGGTCAAGATATGGTTCAATTGATCTGGAAACCTAATAATAGGGTACCTAATGAGGGGGTGGGGTTTAGAAAAAGAAAGAAGTGTCGTAGACACATCATATTGATGCGACATGTGAGTAATGATATTTATGGAGTAGTAACTAGCATGATAATCATTGGAGGGGAAGACTGATCTATTCCCTATCACCATATGTTTTATAAGGACCTGCATTAAGACTTGTCTCTTTGCTTTTGTCATTGATGAATCTACTACATATACGACTTATTTCTTTGCTTTTGTCATTATTGTTTGCCGAGACTAGAGGAGTAATTTCCAAATTAGAAAGGTAGTGTAAATCTTTAGAATTTAAACGATTTAGAATTACAAAGATAAAAATTTATGGAATGTAACTTCGGCAAAACTATAAGAGGACATAGTCCATATTGATAACCATGAAATGCTTGACAGTCTACTCGTGATCATTCAGTCCTCGTGATGGTTTGACATCATTTTCCCTCTTTGGCAAAACTATAAAAACTATTTTTTCCCATTTGTCTAAACATCATTTTCCTGCTGCCATTTACTGTTGGCTTGTTTGTCTGTTGCAATTCTTGGATATCCTTGTGAGTGTTTGCAGTGGTACTTCATACTTGTGACATTTTCTTGCTCATTACCTATTATCATTGCCTGCCATTTAGCTCCATGTTCAGTTTTACTAGTTTAATGACCAATTCACATGTAGTCCTTCATTATGCTTTTCTAATATCCTTTTCTAATCTTTATTTCTTTTCCATAATGCAACATGATTTATAGGAAGCAACCTATGTTTGGGAAGATGATGATGACAGGTAAGGTTCTGCATTACTCTAGATTCCATTATATTCTTGAGTTTGTATATTTTTATGTGTCATTTATGAGTGACTTTGAAATAAATCCTATAGAGAAACAACTGAAGTTGCCAATTCTGATTATTGTTTGCCAATGAGTTTATCTTCTATAAGTTTTACTCACAATGGTTAAGGTCATGTTCAGAACTTTTTTTGCCTTTGCCAGACCAATTCAGTTTCTAGAAGTTCACTACAACTTCCAAGTCTTTATCAGTATGAATTTACCTTTCAAAAATATTGTTCAGCTTTTACGCTCCCTAAAGCAAATTTCCCCCTTTATCCAGTTTTCCTGTTTACTGTCTTTGAACCAGCTACTATCAACATTCAATCTTTCATATTCTAAGTGGGGTGATGGACATGGTTCAAAGTCTCGGTCTCGGCCGCCTACTCGGCCGGCACCGAGACGGATCGGTCTCGGCGACTCGGATCGGACTCGGACGATACGCGCAAAACGCTACATAGAACGCCAAAAAAATTATGAAAAAATCATGACAAATCATAAAAAATTGTAAACATCCAAATTCATGCATCACATATTCAAAACATATCACCTAACACTCAAAACATAACGTGAAAGCATAAATACAAGCGTCATCGGTAGAAAAATATCAAAATACATGCATAATATAGTAAATTGCACAAAATAATTCATAAGTACCTGCTAATATAGTCATTTCCACATTGAATTACGAGGAGGCTCCAAATCATCATTATCATCTGGCCCGCGATAAGTATAGAAATCAGGCATATAGTTTCCATAAGGATAATAATATATTTGTGGGTGAGATCCTGTAGGCTGAGATGATTGGCCAGAGGATCCACTATCAGAGTAATATGGCGGTAGGGGTTGTGCAATATCAGCTCCATGGTGATAATACCCAAACCTCGATATTCAGTGCTGCTAGTAGAGTATTCACCAGTGCTAGAATAATCAGTGCCAGAATATTGGCCAGATGTCAAACCCAACCCCTGTAAATGACCTTCAAGACTATGATGACCATGTGAGTAGTTATCATGTCCACTCGAATAATCATCGCTAGAACTGAATTCGACCAACCGATCCAAATGCCTACGCTGTTGTGAAATCCCCGCCCGGCCTCCATGATCTGTATCTTGTGTGGCATAATATTCTGAATCCCATTTTAAAGCATCATCTCGTTGGCTTCCACCAACACCATGAGTCTCTTCAACATTACCACCATCACCACCATCACCGCCGCCATCACCCTCACCGCCATCACCCTCACCACCATCATCGCCACCACCATCACCGCTGTCACCATCACCGCCATCACCATCATCACCGCCATCACCATCATCACCGCCACTTTCGTCAGTATGACGAATACCTTCATCTAACCAACCTAAGTCATCTGGTGGTAACATCGGCTGTTCTCCCTCACGAATCCACTCATCCAAAATATCATCATCATTAAAAATATTGTTCAGATCAATTGGGTTGTAATAATCATCAGTGTCGCTTTTGCATGTCAAGTTTCTTACTCGCAACCGCATATTGTAATGCACAAATACTAGTTTATGCAACTTTTTCATTGCCAACCGGTTGCGCAGTTTTGTATGAATTAGCGACCACGTGCTCCAATTTCTTTCACAACCCGATGAAGAACATGTTTGGCTTAAGACTTTGATGGCAATTTTCTGCAGATTGGGAGCTTCTTCGCCATAATTAATCCACCAATCAGCTGGAAGAGATTGTTGCACTGCTCTTCTAATTAGTGAGCTTCCAAATTCTCCAACTCCATCCACAAATAATTTTCTCTGTGAGAATACACATCACAAGTGTTAATATTTGCATAACATTATATCGATGAAATAAATAAATTATTATTACCTCATTAATAGCTCTTGCTTGTTTAGTCAAATCTGGCTCCAATCTTTTAATGACCTCCTTTAATCCATATCTCACTTCTGGATGTGTAGAAAAGTTTTTTGAATATTGGAGTGCTGGATTTAAAAAATATGCTGCAATAATGTAAGCAAACGATTGTTATGATATGACAGTTTCAATTTCTAGTCAACAAATATGATTTCTAGGCAAATGAATTACCAGCAGCATGCAAGTGTCTATGCAATTGTCCCTCCCATCTTCTATCAATGATGTCCCAGTACTTCTTCCAGTTTTTATTTGAGGCCTTTATAGCCAATTTTGCTCTATCAATAGCTTCATATATAATAGATAGTGTAGGTTTCTTGTCCTGGTCCACTATCTTCAAGACTCTAACAAGAGGATCCATAATGTTTTGGACCTCTCTTGCCTTCTTCCAAAACCGGTCAGTCAGAATGAGATTAGAAACCTTATCTCGCACACTTCTTCTACTCCTTTCCTTGTTGAATTCACGCCATTCGGTAGTCGTGCACATTCTTTTCAAATCTTGCTCATAGCGAATAAGGCTTTCAATAGAAATAAACTCGGTGGCAAACCGTGTTATACCTGGTCTCAACAAATCTCTATCTTTGGTATATAGCTTCATTAAATTCACCACTTTGAGGATATTGTAAATGAATGATGTGATCACCTTAGCATCATCCAATGTCTCCTTGACTGATTTCAAAGAGCCAATATCTTCAAGCATCAAATCAATGCAATGTGCTGCACAGGGAGACCAAAACAAATGTTTTCTCTTCTCCATCAACATGTGACCAGCTGCTTTGAAACTTGCCTCATTATCTGTTACAACCTGCACGATATTTTCTTCGCCAACTTCATCAACAACTTTATCCATTAGCGAGAATATATACTCAGCAGTCTTCGAGATATTAGTGGTATCAACAGAAGTATGGTAGATCATGCTTCTATCACAATAAATCATGAAATTAACAATAGGCTTTCTATTATGAGAACTCCATCCATCACACATGATCGTGCAACCATACTGCGGTCATTTTGTTTTTATTGAAGCAATATATACTCCAATTTCTTTCACTTCCTCCTCTAAATAGAGATTGCCAATCTGGTACCCTGTAGGGCCTTTTACACCTGGACCTGCCTCCGCAATAGTATTAATCATGGCTTGGTAGTAAGGACCACTATCAGCTGCATTGAATGGTATTGCATTGTAGTGAAAGAACTTCGCCACGGATTTCCCAACTTTTTTCATATTCTCAGTTGAGAACATGCTTTTGATTGATTTCTGTTTTGTTGGGAACATGTAAGGATCAATACCACGAGCTGGAATTTCAGCTTCTCTCATAGTCATACTCCGACGCAATCCACGGTTACTCCTTGATCCTGAAGGCTGTGAACTACTGCCACCAATATCAACTCCTTCTGCCGATCTCCAAGTCATTTCACGACTTTCTTTAATGGCTTGTTTCAGTTGTCTTCTTTCAACTCCTTCTAAACCACCAACTTCTTCAATTTCATTATCAGAATCTTCTTCGGTCACATCATAGAAATCTTCCTCACTTAAAGATCTCATAAGTCGCTCTTTTTTAGATTTTATGGCCGCTCTTTCTTTGCTACATTCAGAAAGATGTCGTCTCATTATTTGAGATATCTCTTTTGATACTCGCAAGCATCCTTCCACCTGACTGGGTACATGTGCTATATGCTGCTTCAATCTAGTGATACCACCATGGACTTGTTTCCCACAATAATTGCACTTCACAAGTTTTCTACTTCCACCAACAGGGGTACCATGTTCCCATCCAATATCGCGTCGCTTTGGAGCCATACTAAAATTTAAAAAAATTATCTGTTAAATTAAATTAAAACTAAAATTAACTAAATTAAAAAAACATTAAATTAAACTCAATTAAATGAAACTACATTAAATTAAACTAAACTAGTTTATACTAGATTAAGCAACACTAACTTAATTACCTAACTTCAATAAAATTATTAAATTACCTAACTTAATTACAAAACTTTATTAAATTAAATTAACCTAAATTAAGTTAACTAAACTAATTTAAATTAAATTCAATTCAATTAAATGAAACTACATTAAATTAAACTAAACTAGTTTATACTAGATTAACCTACACTAATTTAATTACCTAACTTCAATAAAATTATTAAATTACCTAACTTAATTACAAAACTTTATTAGATTAAATTAACCTAAATTAAGTTAAATTAACTTTACCTAAACTAAACTAAATTAAATGACATTAAATGCAAATTAATTAGAGAGAGAGGAACAGAGAGAGACGGAGACAGAGGAGAGAGAGGGGAACACAGTGGAGGAGAGAGCGAGAGACGGAGAGAGAGAGAGGGACAGAGAGAGAGAGGCAGAGAGACTGACAGGGAGAGGGAGAGAGAGAGGGGGAGAGAGACTGAGAGGGGGAGGGGGAGAGAAAGAGAGACAGAGAGAGAGAGATACAGAGAGAGAGAGAGTCAAAGAGAGAGAGATACAGAGTGAGAGAGAGAGATATACAGAGAGAGAGATACAAAGTGAGAGAGAGAGTTCGACAGAGAGAGATACAGAGTGTGAGAGAGATACAGAGGGGGAGAGAGAGAGTCCGACAGAGAGAGAGACAGAGACAGAGAGAGAGTCGCTGCGGAGAGAGAGACAGAGAGAGAGAGCCGGAAGAGAGAGGCACAGAGAGAGGGAGAGAGAGAGAGACTGAGAGGGAGAGAGGGGAGAGGGAGAATTTACCTGCAGACCGACGGCGACGGCTACGGCGACACGGGGGGACGGCGAGGGCGTCGCGGGGGGGGACGGCGAGTGCGAGAGAGAGAGAGAGAGATCAGATCTGATCTCTCTCTCTCTCTCTCCCTCAGCGCGTTTTAAGGGAGGAGTCACGGGCGCCGAGTCGACCCGGATCGGGTCCGAGTCGGGTCCGACTCGGACCCGATCCGGGTCGACTCGGCGCCCGTGACTCCTCGATCCTCTGTTGACTCGGGCCTCCGAGTCATACCGGAGGGGGCCGAGTCGTATCCGACTCGGCCGAGTTTTCGAACCCTGGTGTTGGAAGCTCGTTTGCTACCCTTTTATCCTATCTGGCTAGGGGACAGGTATATGAAACGGCTGTCATATTTGTCATTGGATTTAACATTCATGTATTCTATAGATAATAATTCTAGGGTCCATCTTTTGAGGTTGATGGATCCTTCGTTTGAGCATAGGATGACAACTTCTAATAAAAACAAGTCTGTAGCAACTACGTTTTTTGCGTCTAGAGGTATCCATGGTTTTGTTGATAACTTGATATAAGTATATATGTTCAGCTAATAGATACCCAACTCTTTTACTGGGATTTACATGGCCAAATTTGGCGGATTATGTTGCTTATCATAGGAGCAACATCCTCCTCGGTCTTGCCCTTCATGTTGAACAGTCGTCTTAACTAAATATATTGATTATTTGTGTATTTGTTTATAATTTTGTTTGAAGTTCCATTTCCTACTATTCTCCTCCTGCAAATTTTAAATCTTTTTGATTCTAAATGTTCTCTTCACATTTCTACTTCAGAAATTATGATTAAAATGGATAATTACTTAAGTAAAAGTGTGGAGAAAAATCTCTAAAATATAAAGGATTTGGAGGTAGTAGTTTGAAATTTGAATATATGACCCATGACTTCAATAAAGGTACAAGAGGACAGAAGGGTGTCTTCAGTAAACTACATGAAGACACGAAGGGATATTTCATATTGATGCCAGGAAATATCCATAAGTGTCTTTTTTTTTTTGGCAATTGTGATAAGTTATTTCATCATGCAGAGGAATTGAAAAGGATGTTTAGAGAACTGTTGCGGCTCGAATGTTGTGAAATTTTCCTCCGTTGTTTGCACTGCACACAAATTATAAAAACCGAATCTTACTTTTAATTTTTTAGAAAAATAGCATAGTGGCTGGAAAAGGGTCGAATCCATAGATACTTGTAGAAAATCGTAGTTTTAAAATCCGAACTTTATCTTTAATCTAGTTGGCAAATAAATGAATTGGATTTGGATTTGGATTTAGCGAGAGGTTAAAACTTGAGACAAGTTGAAGTTAAAAAGGAGAGAATAACCTTAAGAAATAAAGATTAACTATCATTTGAGATGCATTGCTTGGAAATGAATGAAAATAGGAAAGAAGATTGAGGAAGAGAGAAAATGAAACCCGATTATCCGCCTCACTCCTCCTCTGCAGAACACCCATGTCTATCCTCTTCTCTGAATCCAAATTACCTTTGTGATTTGAGTCGAGATCCGCAACCAATCAAAAGGAGTATAGCATGTGTAATTGAACCTGTAGACAGATAGAATCTTGCGAGTTAAACAAATAAAGAAAAATAAATAATAATGAACAATGCACAAATTGAGAATATAGAGAAACAGAATAGAGTTTGAAACAGAGTGCAGCTTCAGGAGAATGTAGATTTTCTTCAATTAAACATCATTACACTTCTCTCATCTCTCTCAACTCTTAACATTATAACTCAACACATAAAGCTTTCTCTTAATCTAACAAACACCGCACTCTTCTAAAAAAAAACACGCCAATTAATCTTAACACAAACACACACACACCCCTTTAGCATAGCCTTCTCAGCCCAATCCCCTTTCTTTGTTGCTCTTAGCCTTCTATTTATAGCCTCAGACCCGAGCTCCCCTATGCAGCAGCGCCAACAAGAAGCGAGATCCAAACTGCTCTGTGAAATCAAATCCCAACTCCCACCGCATCTGAATCCAAACTCCAAGCTTAATCCAAATAGATTTGATCCCAACTGCTAACTCAGCAGCCTGTGAGTCAAATCCCAACAAAAAATCCGAATCTCAAGCTCTTCTGCAAAATCAAAATCCCCGCTGCACAGTGAATCAAATCCCACACCATTTTGTTGAATCAAATCCCAACTCCATTTTGTTGAATCAAATCCGTTCTCCCAAAAAAAAAAAAAAAATCTGAATCCCACTAGAAATATTCCCACATCTCCATTGTTGCCTAATTTTTAAGGAATTTTACAAAAAAAGACCCTCAATGAAATTTTATTACAAATTAATTCAATCTTAAGCAGGGCAGATTTTTAAATGGTCAATACAGCCTGTCAAATGGATGAATCAAAAAGAGCACTCAACATGAAAGTTGTAAATCTTCGAATTCTCTTTCCGTAGACACCTTGAATGACCTCGTTTGGAATTCGATAGAAGTTATGACCAAAACATCCTTCGATCTTCATTATTTAACCCTTGTGTGAAATAAGTCCATTCCACTTGTTTTTCTCCTTTTCTTGTCCACATGCACTGCAAACACACTAACACATACCCGAGTAGCATTATTTTGATGCCTGTTTTAAATATCGTCCGAGTCGACCGAGATATTATCCGATATCTCCTTTTTTGCCTGTTGCCGATACGACATGGGGAAATCATTTGCCATATCGTTTGCAACAAAAAACGGTCGATATTTGAAATATCAACCGATAAATTGCCCGATATCGGCCGATAAATCGCCCGATATACCGCCCGATATGAAATAACTTATTTATTGCACGACTGCGTGCAAATGTACATTGTTGTTTATTGTCTTTGCATGCATATTGCATCATTCCTATCAGGTAGATGATATCTATGACATTAAATCAATTTTTAGTTATCAATATTTTATTATATATAGTGTCTGATATGATCGCCCGATATTCCCGATATCTCCCCCGATATTCGATATCCGATATGAAGATACGATCCCGATATCCGATATTTAGAACCTTGATTTTGATACATAAAATAGATAAATGATAGTGTAACAGTAACATAAAATAATGCTTATCAAATACCTCCACACCTATCTTTGGCTAGTCCTCGAGTAAAACAAAGAAAAAGAAAAACTGAGAAAATCCTAACTCACTTTCGCAAGAATCGCGGTTGCGCTTAGCATGTGCAACAAGCCGTTAAACCCCTAACTTTTACACTAATGGACGAGTTGTGTCTCGTCAGGGTTTGAAGTGATGTTACCCACAAACATCAAAAAGTTATTTTTAATTAATTTTTTTAATTAAATTTTTTCCATCACAGTGATTTCAGATACTTTATTACTTAAAATTCTAAAGCACTTATTTATAACATATTAGCCCAACATTCAATTCTTTTTTCAGCTAATTGAGTTCAAATCCTTAAATTACCGTTAGAGATTTAAGAATATGACTGAGTGCCCAGTGAAAATTGGACTTACACAATTAAGGTTCATTAGTAAAACAATTGTAAACACTTAGTAAATACCTAAAACTAGTCGTAGACCTTAATCTGATTCAAAATCTTGCTAGTCTATCCAGGTTCACAAGAGATTTAGATGTTTACTTTAAATACCTCATGGGTTTTATCTGTGATATTCCAGCTTACTTGCTTTTTTACACAGATAGCTTTTACACTACTTGACTAAGTCAACTTAATATTTTAAGTTTTCACAATTTTATTTATTTTTTATTTATTTTTTTATTGTTTTGTTTTTTTAATTGCTTCTTTTTCTCTTGTGATGAATTTTTCGTGTACCAAACAATCAGTCGACGACTTCCACACCAATTTGCATAAGGTGACAGAAATCAAGATTCCCCTACGGACCTATATTCGAGATCCTCATCACAAGCCCTAGACCTTAACAATATGTAGCCTTTTTTCTGTACTCTGTTTAATTCATCGGTTGCCTTTTCTTTGATTGTATACTCCTTATCTGTCCAGGCAAACCAAATGAACAAGCTAGTCATGGTTCATCAGACATCTAGTTAATCACTAGGTTAACCATTGCTACCTAGATCCTTTAAAGTGCAAGTTCATGTGTCGTGAAGTTCATTCAAAATTTTAAATACTTTGGAAGCAGGTTAAGAATATGAACTCATTGTCAAAAGCACACTAATTTAATCATTAGGATTTAAGATTTTTACCAAGTGCCTTATTATTCTAGAACAATGTACACTGAAAAGATTTTATTTGATAAAAAATTGTAAAAGATTTTTTTTAAAGAAATGAAAGAAAATAGGCAGGTCACTCCCAAACCTTAACTTGACATTGTCCTCGCTGTGAAAATATATGCTCAGTATGATGAATAATGATGCAATTTCAAGAAAATGAAGGGTAGATAGTACCTGACAAAGACAAGTTGACATCATCCATTATTACCTCGTTGAAAAAGAAAAAAAAAACGAAAACACAAACTATTATAATATGACAAAGGATCCCTAGCTAGTATAGAATCAATCCTGATAAACAAGATCTTCCAGAAGGATTTCCTCTACATCTAAGCTCAAATACTCATGGTATGATTTTAAAATGATGGTCATTCACTTGAAAAGTGGTATTATCCGTGGCATTGTGGATTTCTATTGCACCATGTGGATGAACTTTGTAAAACAATATAGGGATCGGTCAAAAGGGATTTTCATTTCCCCGGAAAGAGCTGTAAACTTGAATTGTAAAGCTGGATTTTCTGTCTGGGTTGAAAATCCTTTCGAATAATGAGCTTACCATGCATCATTTTTATACAATCCTTGTACCGTTTTGAATATTCATATGCATCATTTCTTATCTCTTCAAGCTCATCAAGTTGAAGTTTTCTAGACTCTCCCACCTTGTCGAGATCAAAATTTAGGGGCTTGATCACCCAGTATGATTTGTGTTCTAACTCGACAGGAAGATGGCAAGATTTGTTATAGACTAACCTATATAGAGACATTCCAATATTGAATGCAGTTCGGTAGTCCACAAGGCATCAGTCAACCGAAGGACCAATCTTTCCTAGTGGTGTTAACAGCTTTCTCTAAAATGGTCTTAATTGCTCGGTTAGAAATTTCTACATTTCCACTAGTTTGCGGGTGATAAGGAGTGGCTACCCTATGATTTATGCAGTATTTTCTCATTAAGCCTTCAAATGTATAATTGCAGAAATGTTTTCACCATTGCTAATGATTGCATCAGGAAAGCTAAAACGAGAATACATTCTCTTTCAGAAAATTTTCCACTAATTTGTGGTCATTGGATCTACATGTTACTGTCTCTATCCATTTAGATATGTAATCAACTGCCACAAGGATATATTGGTATCTATGGATATAGGGAAGGGACCCATGAAGTCGATGCCCAAAACATTGAAAATTTCGATGACTAAGATCAGGTTTAAAGCCATTTCATTAGGTCATGCAATTGGTCCAATCCTTGACAACAATCACAAGATTGACAGTAGGCATGAGCATCACGAAACAAAGTGTGCCAATAGAAATCACACTGTAAAACTTTTGCAGCAGTTTTCTTTTCACTGAAATGACCACCACAAGCATGGTCATGACAAAACAAAGAATGTTTCTGAACTCAGAATCAGGAATGCAACGTCGAATGATCTGATCATGACAGTATTTAAACAAATATGGTTCATCCCAGGAGAATCATTTGATCTTAGCTAAGAAATGAAATCGTTCTTGCTTAGTTCAAAGATCAAGCATTTTGAAAACCACCTAGAGGGGGGGTGAATAGGTGATAGTGCTAATTTAGAAACTAAATGCGGAAGCTAAAAATAATTTTGCAACACACTTAATACAACACACAAGTGTAGCCGAATTCCCCGTGAAGGGCTCTGGACTAACTCCTCTTGATTCTCCTAGATATGGGTTGAGGTGCTATATGAAGCTCTTGTGGTTAAGTACAAGTGAGGCACACACTCAAGCAAGCCAAGCATATAAGGATGAACAATATGAAATAATGCAAGGCACAAATGCAAGCAATTAGATATGAATGATATGAATGATGCTTTGCACAAGGTAAAAAGAGAGAGATAGAGAGACAAGTGGATCAAACGCAAACACAAGGATATGTTCTGAGGTTCGAGCCCCTAGCTCTACGTCTCCGCCTACACCACCGTGTAGGATTTCTAATCCACTATACTCCCACCGAGGGAACCTCTACCGAAGAGGATTTGTTACAACACTAGGAGTACCGAACTCCTCTCTCAAACACCGCCTCACAACTGAGGGGTAGGCCCGTAGCCAAACAACCACAATTACCTCTACCGAAGAGGGATACATATCACCAAGCTCCACCTCACACAAGAGGGAGCAAACAACAATCTCTACCTCTACCAAAGAGGGAGCAAACACCAACCCAATACAACAACCTCAACCTCTACCAAAGAGGGAGCAACCAACAAATGAGGGTTTACAACAAGGTGGTCTATCTCAACCACAAACAACTTCCCTTTTTCCACAAAACAAGATCCTAATAGATTAGGATAGAATATAAGCTCAAGTGTGGAAAACAAAGTGTTTGATCAAAGAAATACTCTTGGGAAAATACCAAATAGATATGGAAATTTTAGATCAAAAAACAACTTCCCAAAAACCTAATTTCTTTGAAATAAAACAAAACACTTTAAAAACAAATAGATGAATCTTTTTGGCACTTAAACTCCTTTGAAAACTATTTTAAACACTTTAGAAACACTGGAATTTTTCTTGTTAAAGGTCTTTTCAAAATCCCCAAAGAGATGAGGTATTTATAGGCCAAACAGAAAACTAGCCGTTAGGCTGATCTGTCAGCCTGACAGGCTTGCGGTCGACCGGCCCGGTCGACCGCCAACGGTCGTAAATATGACCATTGGGCCATCCCGGCCGACCGCCTAGATACGGAGAGCAAAGCTCTCTGGTCGGCCGACCGGCCGACCGCCCCATTGCCTGCCAGACGTGCACAAGGCTGTGCACGTCGGTCGACCGCAACGGTCGACCGGCCTTTGGTGCGGCCGACCGACCTGGCCTGTCAGCCAAAGTCTGGGCAGAAAAACAGGTTTAAAATAATATTAGAAATTCTTTTATCTCTTCTAAAAATTTCATAAAACTTGTTTTAACATTTTATATTGAAACACAAACTTGTGATAAAAATTTCAAAACAAATATCAAGTATATTGAATCATTTTTGTGTCTGCAAATTTTATCAAAAACCAAAACTTGGATTTTTCTCAATAGGAAATCTGATTTTTCCTAAAACTCATGAATAGACATATCAAAATAAGTTTGTCTAAGATATGAAGCATGTATATATATAGAACATATCTAATATACATAAAAACTATTTAAACTTGTTTGATCTAAACTATTTATGAAAATCAAAATCCATAAAAACATAAAACGTGTGTGTTGTGCACTTGAGCATATCAACTATTCTAAGCTTTACAAATGGATCTAAAATACACTAAACTAAACTAGGATACCTAAGTCTTCTTGACGATCTTCCATCTTCAAGTCGACTCGATCCAAACTCCGTGATCCACCGAGTGCAAAGGTATGATCTTGATGCTCGGGCACTGGAATCACCATGAAAAGCTTCTAAACTCCTTGTTGAAGCTAATCACCAACTAATATCTTGCTAAATGATCTGAAACTTAAAATCACAAGATTATTAGTAAACATAACTACATGAGTTAATCATCATCAAAACTAGAGTGGAAGGCCTCTGGGCCAACACATTTGTTTCGTGACAAGGTAATTCACAATGTTAACATACCACGGAACAGTCGAATAGAAAATGGACATTAACTGCTCATCAGGAAATGTCTCAAGAACAGGCAAAGAATTGGATGAAGACTCGACCACCAATCTAGACAAGTAGTCAGCGACAACATTCTCAACACCCTTTTTATAGTGAATTTCTAAGTTGAATTCTGTAGGAGGAAGATCCATCAGATTAAACGGCTTTAGCATCTTTTTTGTGAGAAGGTACTTCAAAGTTGTATGATCGGTAAAAATTAGGACCTTAAAACCTTTCATGTAAGAACGAAATTTGTTAAGAGTGAAAACAACTGCCAATAATTCTTTTCAGTGGTAGAGTAGTTGAGTTGAGTGTCATTAAGAGTTTTGCTGGCATAGCAAATGACATGAGAAAGTTTAGTAATTCGTTGGCCAACGCAACACCTATCGCGTAATCAGAAGCGTCATACATCACCTCAAATAGAAATTCCATTCAGGAGGTCAGATGATGGTTGCTGAGGTTAACTCGGTCTTGAGCCTTTCAAAGGCTACCAAACAAGAGGGAGTGAATTCAAAAGGAACATCCTTAGCTAGAAGGTCACACAGAGACATGAAAACTTTAGGAAAAAATCTTTGATGAAGTGGTGGTAGAACCCAGCGTGGCCTAAGAAAGATCGCACCTCCCGAACAGTTTTCGGAGGTGAAAAATTAGAGATTAAGTCAACCTTGATTTTATCAACCTCTACACCTTTTTCAGAAACATGATCTAAGACAATCCCAGATTTCACCATGAAGTGATATTTCTCCAAATTAAGAACTAAATTCTTCTCTTTTCATCGTATCAATACCAGTGTTAGATGATATAGACCCTCATCAAAATCAGATCCAAAGACGAAGAAGTCATCCATAAATGCCTCCAAATTTCGTTCAATCATGTCTGAAAAGATGCTTAACATACATCGCTAAAAAGTAGCAGGTGTATTGCATAGTCTAAATGACATGCGACAGTAGGCAAATGTACCAAATGAAAAAGTGAATATCGTTTTCTCTTGGTTCTCACGAGCAATAGGAATTTGGTTATATCCAGAACAACCATCAAGAAGGAGTAATAGGCGTGACCAGCGAGACGTTCTAACATTTGATCAGTGCATAGAAGAGGAAAGTGATCTTTTCTAGTCATAGAGTTGAGCTTCCTATAATTTATGCACACTCACCACCCGGTTTGAACTCGAGTTGAAACCAACTCATTATTCTCATTAGTTACAACTGTGACTTCGAACTTTTTAGGCACAACTTGCACAAGACTGACCCACTGACTATCGGAGATAGAGTAAATGATACCCGCATCTAACAACTTAATGACTTCCGCTTTATCTACTTCTTTCATAACAGGGTTCAAACGCCTTTGTGGTTCTCTTAAGGTTTTAGCATTCTCTTCGAGGTGAATCGGTATATCACCACCGGGAGACTAACTCCTTTGATGTCTGATATGGTCCAACCTATAGTTTTCTTATGTTCACTAAGGACATCTAGTAACTTTCTTTCTTGATCCTTGTCTAAATGAGAAGAAATGATTATAGGTAAGGTTTTGGAATCACCTAGAAATGCATACTTTAACATGTCAGGTAAAAGCTTGAGCTCCAACTTGGGAGGCTCAATTATTGATGAAACAGAAACAGATGTTGACACAGGGGTAAGGGTTCTACCTTGGTTTTTCATTGATTAGTGCCTATGACAGGAACATAATTTAACAATGCGTTGACCTCATCTATAGACTTATCAATGTCAAAATTATGTCCCAAATGAGCCAAATATTTTTCCAAGGGATCGTCATAACAGGACTTTTCAAATGTGTGACTGACCGAAATATCAATCATGATAACCTCATGGGTTGGGAACTAGTGTGAAAAACGTTTAGCTCGACTATCATATTCCCAAATGATAAGGTTATTGCTCCATTCCTACATCTAATGACAGCATCAACAGTGGCAAGGAATAGTCTACACAAAATCATAGGGGAGTGACTTGTGTGATTCGTCACTGATTCAGTCTCTAAGACAACAAAGTCCGCAGGGAAATAAAATTCTTCGACCTTTAAAATGGCATCTTCAATAATTTTCTTGGGGATCTTAACAGACCTATCCGCTAAAAGCAAGGTAAAGTTAGTGGGTTGTAACTCTCCCAAACCTAGTTGTTTGTACACAGAATAGGGTAAAAGATTTATACTCGTTCCTAGGTCTAACAAACACCGATCTATTATCTTGCCTCCTATGCTAATTGAAATTGTGGCTCTCAGGATCCTTATATTTTGGAGCAAAGATGATGTGAAACGGTGGGTGCGTGCCATGTAGGAATCAGTGATATACTCGAAGTCAATACGTTTCACCAAATAAAACGATCTTCAGCAGGAGAGCGATTAAAAACTAATAATGTTACAAATGGATTTAAACAAGATTGCAAGCGTAGTGTTGCATATTTCTAATCTTAACCAAATTAACAAGACCTATATTATGCAGGGTAAGTTATAAAGTCAATATCAGAGCTAAGCAATCACAAGTTGCAAATTCACACATCTCAAGATATAGTGGACAACATGGAATAAAGATAATATTTTAGTGACAATTTAACTGATGTGTAATCCAACTAATAATTAGATTGCTTTCAATTAAACTCACAGATAAGCAACCTCAGATTCCGTCTTGTAGCATTATTGCCTGTGGACAACATGGAATAAAGATAATTATTTTTTACCCGATATAAAATAACTTATTTATTGCACGACTGCGTGCAAGTGTACATTATTTTTTATTATCTTTGCATGCATATTGCATCATTTTTATTAGGTAGATGATATCTATGACACTAAACCAACTTTTAGTTATCAGTATTTCATTATATATAGTGTCCAATATGAACGCCCGATATGAACGCCCAATATGTGCGCGTATTCCCGATATCTCCCCCGATATCCAATATCCGATATGAAAACCCCCCTCCGATACGATCCCGATATCCAATATTTAGAACCTTATTAGAAACTTGGCATAAGAAGGAAGTTGGTTGATTGCATCCAAGAAAGGGATGTTGATTTGAACGTTTTTGAAGACTTCTAAAATTCCATCATAGTGATTTTTTTTCCTATTGGCCTGAAGACGTTAAGAAAGGGGGCTTTGGGCACAAAAAGTTTCTCTTGAGTGTCAACAATAACGTTAGCATTTTCTTTATTGACTCCTCTGGGATCTCTTTTTTCTCCTTGTTGAGATTTTTAGAATTAGGGTGATTGTCAGATGAAAGTTGGACTTGGTTGTCCACCCTCTTGTCAGACCGTAAAATGTGAATAGCCTGGACTTATTTGTTTGTTGAACCAAAGCGAACTTCAAATTGGCCTTTTGGAATATTTGGAGGAACCGGTTGTCCTCTCGGATTTGGCACAGTCTGACTTGAAATTGTCCTTTCTCTCTCCCCCTACATATGCAGCTATTTAAACCTAGCTGAACCTCAATCTTAGCTATTGCCTGAGAAGTAGCATGATTTATTTAGGCTTAGTTATGGTTAGTCTGAGTCTGGCTCTGCATAAACTGTTAGAACATGTCCTCTAAAGAAGTTTTCTTTGATTGGGAGGAACATAGGGAGGTTCATACGGTGCGACGACAATTAGTTCCCTGATGGAATTAATTACTAGGGGGTGGTCCTTGAAAAGGTGGTGGCCCACTATATCCTTGTCCTTGAGATGGCTTCCAAATAAGATTTGGATGGTTCCGCCATCCTGGATTGTATGTTTCACTGAATGGGTTATTGTTTGCATTGGGCTTGTGAAATGCATTGAGTACATTTGCATGCTCGGCTTTGATGACCAGTATCACAGGACACTGTTCTATCAGGTGGTCATGACTGTCACAGAGGACACCACAGGCTAAGACGGTTCGGGAGCAGAAAATTATGCTCCTTTGTTCATCTCTAAGGCTTAAAGTTTTCGCACTAGTGCTGCCATTCTGGCATCATTCTCAAAATTAGAATTGACCCTATGCATATCACCCTTGTTGGTCGTAGTTGTGGTGGTGGTAGGTTGCTTAGCATTGATTCAACAGGTTCCCATTCCAGCGTGTTCTCTGCTACCTCTTTAAAAAAAATACCCATGCATCGTTGGCGGTTTTACTTGTGAATGCTCCATTGCAAAAGGACTCGACCATCATCTTAGTTGGGTAGTCTAAGCCTTCGTACAGAATTTGGATCAAACAGATTTTTTTTCAAATATATGGTGAGGACACTCAAGCAAAAGATCCTTAAATATCTCAAAGTACGTGAAAAATGTCTCCCCTTATAATTGATGAAAGGTGTTAAGGGTTTGACATACAGAAGCAGTCTTCTGCTTTTGAGTAAAATTTTCTATAAAAGACTTCAACTAGATCTATCCAAGTGCTGATCATTCCAGGCTGGAGAGAGAAACAAGCCTTGGCCTTTTCTTTTAGGGAGAATGGGAACAACCTATGTTTTAGAGATTTCTCAGTCATTTGATCATATTTCATGGTTTCCCTAACGTGTTGGTATGGGTTCTCGTTGGTCAACCCTCGAAAAACTGAAAACATTAGTATCATGCTGGATTTGATTTCGAAATTTGACGTAAGGGCTGATAAAGTGATATAGTAAGGTTAAGTGGACTTTGTAGGATACATTTACTCCTTTAAGGTCATATGATGGGTTTGATTTGCATCGCCCATTGTATCAGAAATGGAGAAATCAATAGAAGGGTCAGAAATAATGATGGATTTTAAATGACCGTTAACATGGACCCATTGTAGCATGGACCAGGGTACTGCCTTGAAAAAAAGGTTTCGATAGAACTTTAAGTTCTAGAAAAGATTGCACACAAATGACTCATCCAATCAATTCCAATCAAATTATTTTTTTTTTTATCTTGAGCTTAATTTGAAGGTATTCAATTTTTAACTACTAATCTTAAGAGAATAAAAAATTCTCCCTAATTAGATAGCTCCTAACTGGGTTGGACGAATTGTGGGCTGACCGGTTAAAGTCGTTAAGTAAGAGATTCAGTCTTTCATCATTCTTTTTAAGACGAGAAAGTTTCTCTTCGAAAGCTTGAAAGTAATCACCGGGGGGTGTTCCTACTGTAGATCCACTTAATGAGCTCGAAATCCTAGCTGTCAAGTTCTAATTGATTTTAAATTAATTGAAGCTCATGAGAAACCTATATGAGTGTGATTTTTTAGCCAAAGAACGGGTAATGAAATCCCGACATTATGTGTAGGGGATGGCTCTTAAGATTTTTTTATTAATGCAAAAATGCACTAATGCATCACCATCTCAATTAAAAGTTCAAAACCCTACTGACAGGAGATTTGTGAGTAAAGTTAAAAAGATATAAACCTTCTCGACGATTCTACAGCAAGCAATTTGTTGCGACTCGAATGTTGTGAAATTTTCTGTCGTTTGCACTGCACATAAATTATAAAAATCGAATCTTATTTTTAATTTTTTTTTTTAGAAAAATAGCATAGTGACAAGAAAAGGGTTGAATCCATAGAGACTTGTAGAAAATCACAGTTTTAAAATCCAAAACTCTAGTTGGCAAATAAATGATTGGATTTGGATTTGGAGAGAAGTTAAAACTTGAGAGAAGTTGAAGTGAAAAAAGAGAGAATAAACTTAAGAAATAAAGATCAACTGTCTTTTGAGATGCATTGCTTGGAAATGAATGAAAATAGGGAAAGAAGATTGTGAGAGGAGGGAAAAAGGAACCGGATTATCAGCCTCACTTCTCTTCTCTGCAGAACACCCCATCTCTCTCTTCTCTGAATCCAAATTACCTTCGTGATTTGATTCGAGATCACAGCCAATCAAAAGGAGTATAGCCATGTGTAATTAAACTTGTAAACAGAGAGAAACTTGTGAGTTAAACAAATAAAAAAAATAAATAGTAATGAACATTGCACAAATTGAGAACATAGAGAAACAGAATAGAGTTTGAAACAGAGCGCAGCTTCAGCATAATGTAGATTTTCTTCAGTTAAACATCATTACACTTCTCTCATCTCTCTCAACTCTCAACATTACAACTCAACACATAAAGCTCTCTCTTAATCTAACAAACACATCACTCTTCTAAACAAAACACCCCAATGAATCTCAACACAAACACCACACCCCTTTAGCATAGCCTTCTCAGCCCAATCCCCTTTTCTTTGTTGCTCTCTGCCTTCTATTTATAGCATCACAGACCCGAGCTCCCTTATGCAGCGGCGCCAACAAGAAGGAAGATCCAAACTACTCTGTGAAATCAAATCCCAACTCCCACCACATCCGAATCCAAACTCCAAGCTTAATCCAAATAGTTTGATCCCAACTGCTAACTCAGCAGCCTGTGAATCAAATCCCAACAAAACATCTGAATCTCAAGCTCTTCTGTGAAATCAAAATCCCCACTGCACAGTGAATCAAATCCCAGCTCCATTTTGTTGAATCAAATCCCAATTCCATTTTGTTGAATCAAATCCCCATTCCAAAAAAAATCCTCCAATCAAAAAAAATCTGAATCCCGCTAGAAATATTCCGACATCTTCACTGTTGCTGCTTTGCCTAATTTGTAATGAATTTTTCAAAAAAAGACCCTCAGCCAAATTTTGTTACAAGTTAATTCAATTTCAAGCAAGGCAGATTTTTTAAATGGTTGATACGGCCCGTCAAATGGATGAATCAGGAGCACTAGATTTTCGTATTCTCTTTCCGTACACCGTGAATGACCTCATTTGGAATTCGGTAGAAGAAGTTATGGCCAAAACACCCTTCGAACTTCATTATTTAACCTTTCGTGCGAAATCTGTCCATGTTACTTGCCTTTTCTCCTTTTCTTGTCGATTGGGCACATGCACTGCAAACACACTAACGCATACCCAAGTAGCATTATTTTGATATATAAAATAGATAAATGAGAATGTGAGTGTAACATAAAATAATGCTCATCAAGAACCAAGCAAGATCGTCGAAGTTGAGTAAGTGCATTTAGAGCATTGTGTTGATAGGTTAAGTTGAGTGGAAATTTTATCACAGGTCTCATGACCATCTATGATTTATGGATCCAAATGCTGGGCAACTAACAATCAATGCTTCCAACAAATTAAGGTAAAGGTTCTTTCTGTGACTCATATCACCAACTCCAAATGCATGACATGCAAAATAGTCGTTTTTTTTTTCTTATTTGTGATCTACTGCTCAGTGGTTCAATGTATCTAGTGCCGAGGTTTTTCCTATGACTCTTGTTTCTCAAATTTTTTTTCTAAAATGACAGATACTCTGTTGAGAATGTTCCCCTTTATGATTCTGAGGATGATGAACAGACATCACAATTTCTCCAGGCAATTGTTCCTTCAAATGATGACACAACAGCTGAAAGAGACGGTGAAGGTTTCATGAGAAGTGCTGATGATCATGACACATTTATGTTTTCTGAATCTAATCTAATTGATGTAGAACCACTGAATTCTGTCCCATGGAAATGTATGAAGGAAGACTAGTCACCGAAGATAATGGTTTTAATCATCATGACGCTCAGAAAAAACTTACGAAGAAAAGTTCGCTGGTATCTCGTATCCGCAGTAATAATGCATGCCGGAACTACCAGGTACAATCAAATTCCTTGTCCAAAATCTCACCACAGTACCCTACTGGAAAGTCTAAAACTCAGGCGAGGAAGCCAGTCAATGTGAAGCTTATTAGTGAGCGCTTATCATCAAAAGAAGCATGTGATGAACTTCTCGCTTATGAGGTATGTGAATAAAATTAAATTCCTCATCTGTACAGATACTTTGTTTATTTACATATAAACTGGTGTTTTCTTTGTCCAAATGAACAAATTGGTGATACACAGAATCTAAGGCCGAACCGTCATGAAGAATTTTAACTTGTAGCTTTCGTGCAGGAAACCAAGAACCTGGCTACCTCAGAACTCGATTCTCTGTATGATGAGATAAGGCCTGCCATTGAAGAGCACGAACGAGACAGCCAAGATAGCGTGCCGACCAGTGTTGCAGAGAGGTGGATTGAAGCCAGCTGCAGCAAACTGAAAGCGGAGTTTGATCTCTATGCTTCGATTATCAAAAACGTTTCCTGCACTCCCCGAAGACCGCGAGATGATGTGATGTTTGGAGGAGATGGCATGGAAAATGGTATCAAGTACTTGGAAAACGGTCAGTGAGGTTGAAATTACATTGAGAAGATGAACACATTTTTTTCCCGTTCTATGCTTTAATCGTTCTCATAGCCAGCAGCATGAGGAATTTGCTGCAAATATTATTTTCATTTCTTAAAGAATGTGGGAACAAAACCTTGTTCTGAGTTGATTTGGAAGTCCTGTAAGTTTTTCTGTATGAAACCATCTGGTACAAGGAACAATGTCAAGGTGAGAGAACCAATTGTGGCTTTGTAATGCTACTTTGAACTACAAAAACAAAAACAACTGGGATTTCCATCCGTTCTAATTCTATAGTTCCTTGCTCATAAAAATACGTAAAAAATGTTACAATTTTCGTATAGAGCTTGAGATACCGTTAAAATAAATCAATCAAAAAAGTTTTTTTTTTTTTTTTTTTTTTTTTTTCAACATGAAGAACATTGACTAGATTTGCTGCTATCCTTGCATCACCTCCAACTAAACAGAGGCTTCAGAAGACAACTGTTGGCAAAATTCCAACTACACACAATGCACAGACCACTGACAAAGCAACAGCTTTCACTTTTATTCATCTCAGCCCTAGGGGCCAGGTCACAAGTCTCAAAGCAACCAAAAAAAGTTTGCAAAAATGAATTAAATCTTTTATATCTCATAATTATACAGCAATTCAAATCCACCTATTTACAACAACAGATTTAAAAGTAAAACTCAATTCCGAGGGCGCTTAAAAGTATTTGGACTCAACTCCACAAAATTGTATATATTAAATCGCCGAGCCTGTATACATTTGCGTGCCACACAAGCATAAAAAGTAAACCTCAGCAGCAGCTCTTGAACTTTGGCTGCATAAATCACTTTTGCAGTGCTGGATAATCATCCATCACCCAATACATCTTTCAGCCAGCAATCGATCAAAGCATTTGGAAATTCAGCAAATTAGCAAAATTCGGCGACAGCAAGAAAACTGCTATTGGATCACGGTATCTTGAAAATCTGCTTTAACTTGACAACAAGCTTCCATTCCTCGAGGGACAAGTCATCCTACGGCACAGCCAGAGGTTCGAGTTAGAAATGTATATATCAAAAATGTACTGTTTGCATGAATGATGAGTGCATGTTGCCTGTGAATAAACATCTCTCACACTCACAATTTTTTTATTTTTTTATTTTTTTTTTGGGGAATAAGAGTCAAGTTACTGATCCAGATTCAAGTCTAAAGCCAAATGCACAAGACTTGACTTGCCTTGTCAGACACAGTAAAACCTATACAAACATAAAACCAAGCAACCTAAAATCTAGTCTAAAGGATGAAGCTTACCATGTTAGCCAATTGCACAAGAATTGACTTTGCTCAAACAAAGTATAGGTTATAGAAACACGACAACAAGCAGTCTAGATTCTAGTCTAGAGGATAAAGCTTATGATAGTAGCCAATCGCATTCTTCCCAGCCACATATACTACAACTACAACTCAAAGTTCTTCAGGATTTCTATGTTATTTGAAGTTTCCATCTCAAGTTATGTTTGGTTTTATGTGTTATACTTCGGGGGATTAACCCAGGGTTCTCGCACTAGTTATAGAGGTTCAGGATGTCAATTTGACCTGCCAGGTCGGTGTACTACGGGTGACCTGTACCAAATGGGGCAGTTTTTCCCCGATGTAAACGGGGTGGGGATTCCCCGGTTAAATTATACGAGGTTGGGGTGGGCTTGGTATTGACTACCCCGCACCGAAACTGCTCCGATTATAATATATAATATAAAATATATATTATAGAATTTAAAATTAAAATATATTATATATATAGTCCACACCCTAGCCTTAATTCATTCTATTATAATATTCTCTCAACTAGCCAGCCGTCACACTCGCACACAGCCGAAACTATTCCTGCAGCAATTTGCAATCGTCACGAGGCTAACCTTCTTCTGAGAAAGTAAGTCCTAATTCTGTTTCATAATTCTATTTCCTTATGAGCAATTTCTTCATTTTTATTTCTCTTATTTGCAATTTTGTATTATGCCGACAGCCTCTTTATGCTTTCTTTGTTGTTCTTGTTTATAAAAAATTAAAAGTTGTGATATGTGCAACTGTATTAATGTATTTGGTGAATGGTGATCGTTGTTTATATATATATTTATATATATAGAATCGTGTACGATTGAGATAGGGAATGTTGATGTTTTTTTAAAAGTTTATACATAGAGAGTGAGAGAGATAGACTTCTCTCATTCCGAAAGGATTCGAGGATGAATCCTTCCCACTCAAATACAACCCTAAGACATCTGAATGCAAGATTCACTCCGTTGAAGTTGATCTACATTATTTCAAGTAACTAAAATAAAAAATCATATATTTTGAATACTTTTTGCCCATCCATCAAGTAGACACAAAATGAATGACCGAAAATAATAATGCTTAGATCTACGTCTTAAGACATACAAATTCTCGATCCAACCATTTGATCATGATCTGAACACATAAAAATCCTCACACACCAATTTTTTTTAGATTTCAAATACTCTACATCGTTAAACTAACCAACTCACTATTTCAGCCGTCCATTTTGTGTCTATTTGATGGATGGGCAAAAAGTATTCAAAATACATGATTTTTTATTTTTAGTTACTTGAAATAATGTAGATCAACTTCAACGGAGTTGATCTTGTATTCAGATGCCATAGGGTTGTATTTGAGTGGGAAGGATTCGGCCTCAAATCCTTCCGGAATGACACAAGTCTCTCTATATGGGTATGTACATGTATATATATATATAAAGACTTGTGTCCTTCCAAAAGGATTTGAGGGTATGTACATGTATATATATAGAGTCTTGTGTCCTTCCGGAAGGATTTGAGGCCGAATCTTTCCCACTCAAATTATACCCATATAGAGAGACTTGTGTCCTTCCGGAAGGATTTGAGGCCGAATCCTTTCCACTCAAATTCAACCCTCCGACATTTGAATACAAGATCCACTCTGTTGAAGTTGATCTATATTATTTCAAGTATCTATAAACAAAAAATCAAGTGTTTTGAATACTTTTTTCCCATCCATCAAGCAGCGCAAAATGGACGGCCGAAAGTAGTGAGTGGGTTAGATCTGTCTTTAGACATACAAATTCTCGATCTGACCATTTGATTATGATCTAAACATTTAAAAACCCCTACAAACCAATTTTTGTTAGGTTTTAAATGTTCTACACCGTTAAACTAACCAACTCACTATTTAGCACGTCCGTTTTTTCCCTACTTGATCCATGGGCAAAATGTATTCAAAATACTTGACTTTTGGTTTATAAATATTTGAAATAATATAGATCAACTTCAACGGAGTGGATCTTGTATTCAAATGTCGGATGTTGGTATTTGAGTTGGAAGGATTCGGCCTCAAATCCTTTTGGAAGGACACAACTCTCTCTTTCTTTCTCTCTCTCTATATATATATATACACACACACGTGGCTTTGATTCTTTTAAAATCTCTTATTCAAATTGAAATCTATTATTTATTTCATTATATATAATATAGAGAGTCATGTACGTGGTTCTAGTTTTGAAATCTATTATTCATATTGAAAACTTATTTATTTGATTAAATATTCAATCATCAGTTACATACTTGGTTTTTTTCATTTTCTATTTACATGGATATGTTTTTTTTAATTAACGACTAACAATAAACATTCTGATTTCTTATTTTAAATTCTCAAAGGCTACACAAAGAAATTCCATTGGGAACTAATAATACTCACGAACAAGGTGTTAACAATGATGCTGGTGTAAATGTTGCAAGCGATCCCGAAACAACACAAGTGGTTGGCAACACCTCGGAGTAGAATGATTCAAGTGAAGAACTTGAAAAAAAAGGGAAACATATCTCTGTTGTTTAGTAGCATTTTAAGAAGAAAAAGGTCGATGGGTAATTAAGGCAATTTGTAACTATTGTGGGAAGATGTTAGAAGAAGACCCAAAAAATGCAACTGAGACATTTGCACGATCATTTTAAAAGATGTCCCCTGCGGGCAACAAGAGATATAAAGCAATCAATTTTGAATTCGAAGAGAAATGAAGGAAAACTTGCAACATATAATTTTGATCCATTGGATTCACGAAAAAAGCTAGCACGAATGATTGTTCTTCATGAATATCCCCTTTCTATGGTTGAGCGCACGATGGGCTTTGAGATTTCGAAAATAGTCTTCAACATCTAGGAATACTATTAGACGTGATATATTCAATATTTATGAGGAAGAAAAAAAACCGATAATGAAGCTTTTGGCAGACAATCAAAGTAGAGTTTGACATTACTACAGACATGTGGACTCTTAGTAACCAAAAGAGAGGGTATATGATTGTGACAACTCATTGAATTGATGAGGACCATGCAAAGTCGAATAATGAGGTACATCATATATTTCTCTTTTTAATGAATGAATTTTCAGTCTATATTTCGTTGTTTCTCTTGTATTTTATTTACTAATATGTATATATTTTTTATGTGATAGGTTTATGTATGTTCCATGCCCACACAATGCTCAAACAATTTGTGAAGCACTTGTTGGTTGCTGATTGGATTAAAACGTTGAATTTAAGTTATCTACTCTTACAGTTGACAATTGCAAAACCAATGATGTTATCCTACTTATGAGAGAGAGGTTGTTTAATAGTGGATTATTGTTTAGTGGAGAATTTTTTTTAATATGTGTTGTTTTGCTCATATTTTAATTTGATAGTAAAAGATGGCTTATCTGTGATGGATGAGGGCATTGGGCGAATTCGCGATAGTGTTACATATTGGACATCAACAAAAAAAAAATGGAAAATTTTGAGGAAACTGCTCGTCAATTACATGTTACAGCGCTTGATTGTATTACTACGTAGAACTCTATGTACTTCATGCTTAGTACTACCATCCCTTACAAGGCTGTTTTTACTCGTTTGAAACAATGGGAATCAGGTTACAAATGTTTGCCTCTTGAAGAAGATTGGGTGAAAGCAAAGGATATGTGTGACAAATTGATTAATTTTATAATGTAACTGAGTTGTTCTGTGGAACCAAGTATCCTACTGTCTGTGACATCCGTTTGGCAATTGAAGAGTGGATCCAATCAGGTACTGAGCACATAAAGATGATGGCTGTAAAAATGAAGGAAAATTTTTTAGAAGTATTGGGAGGTAATTCATGGGATAATGGCTGTAGAAACTGTTTTGGATCCAAGATATAAGATGAAGTTAATTGAATATTACTTCCCAAAGATTTATGGAGCTTCTGCTTTCCAAGAAATTGAAAGAGTTCATGTTATCTGTCTTGATTTGGTGAAAATGTATGAAATAAAGTTGAATATGGATGAAGTAAATTATTATTTAAGCCCTGTAATGTCTTCTCAATTGGAGATCGGAGGACAGCTTTGTTGATCCATTGTCTAGGTATGATTTGTTTGTTAGTAGTACTACTACTCTTGATTGTATTAAGTCGGAACTTGAAAGATATTTGGAAGAGCATGTGTTCCCAAGTACTAGTGAATTTGATATACTAGCTTGGTGGAAGTCAAATGGAATCAAGTATCTTATCATGAAGGCCATTGCTAGAGATGTTTTGACTACTTCGGTCATAATTGTTGCTTCTGAATCCTTCTTTTAGCACGGGTGATAGATATGTGAATCAACATCGTAATAAGCTTCATCCAAAGACATTCGAAGCTCTAGTTTGCATTCAAAATTAGATTGTTGTAGAAAACAATGTATGTGTTTCTAACATTAATTGCTTTTCTTTTCTTTTCATAAGACATGAAACTTTACTATTTATTTTTTTACATGTATTTAATAGTTAATACTCCTCTATTTAGTTTTTATTAACAGTAGCCGTTGCTGGCTTGAGCACAAAGATACAGATGGAATAATTTAATTTGATATTTGTAATATAATGTTGTATTTGATATTTTTATTTGTCATTTATTTACAATGTTAATTTTTATAGGAGTCGTTTTCTATTGATTTGAACATACTGAATGAAGATTAAAGAATAATCTAATGTAAGATTGAAGATTAACGATTGAAGACATAATCTAGAAATTAAACTTTATTCGAACAATTTGGATTTTTGAAGCATGATTTATGTTGGATAAATTTGGAGACTTAAGAGTATATTTATATTGGATTTTTAATTATTAGTCTATTGTTTCTAAATTTTATTTTTTCTTTTTTAAGGAATTTTTATGATTTTCTCTTAAAAAAATAAGTATTTCATTATATAATTTTTTAATATTTATAGGTTCCTGAGCAAAGAATAGAAGAGAATAAACGGGGAACCGGGCAAAGCAGGAAAACCCGCTACCCTGCCGAGGATTCCCAGAAACCGCCCTGCACAAAATAAGCGGTTCCGGGCCGAGGATGGGACGGGGAAATTTAATCGGGAACGAGGATAGTATTCCAAAACCGGCCCCACCCCACCCCGTTTACATCCCTAATAGAGCCTGGCATAAAATTGCATCTACCTTACCAGAATCATAAGTTTGGTGGACTGTATAATCTCTTAAACCACTGACAGGGCAAACACTGCAGACTCTGCTTCGGACATGTACCCAAGTAAACCTATGCCCAAGTGCCTTTCCAGTGAACCTATTCTACAAATTGTATGAACTGCTGAGGTTTAAATGAGATTGATGACAGACTCCCAAAGAAAAGGATGGTAGTGTAAATAATTTACCCTATAATCTGCCTTCAGTACATCAATTGATCTCCTCGTGATGTGACTAACAAGCTCATCACCCATCTCAAAATGTCGGCCAAACATTTTCTGCTGTTCTTCAGGATTACTGCTGACTATCTGCGTATAAAGAAGAGAGGTTAGAATAAAAGAACCAAAAAGATTCTGCCATGACATATGCAAAACACTCTTTTCTCGTTACCTTTATGGCCACCTTCTGACCTTTAGTGGCCGTATCAACCTGTTTGTGGTTAATCTCAATTGAGGCGATCTTTCCTATATCAATGAATTCCTTGAAGGGATGCAGATAGGAGTTCCCACCTGGAATCAAAGAAAATTAGCAAATTATTGTTTGGTTCAGACTCGAGGTGGGAAAACAAAAGCAACAATAAAACAACATAATTTCTGAAGTTTAAAAGTAACAGGTTTCAGGCAGGTAAATCTAAGCATGTAATCACTTGAAAAATATATTTTTAACATAAAGACCTAAATAATAGATGTCAGAATGAAGGTGCCTGATGTATAGATATGAAGACTTCTAGAATAGATTAAATACAACAGGCAGGCAACAAAAACAACTCAGGAAGAAGAAAGAAACCTTGAGAATGCCTTCAGTAACATCCACGCCCAGAACTATTGGATCCTTCTTGTTGAAAACACAATTTGGCATGATCTTAAGAACACATGGGAATACTGCATCTTCAGCACTTTCCTTCTTCTTTTCTGCTCTCAAATTGTCGATGTAAGCCTTGAACTGGTCAAACAGGTGGTATATAATATCTGCTTCAAAAATTTTGACATCAGATGCATTTGCAAGTTCCCGAGCTTCAGGCATAATTTTGACGTCAAAAGCCAAGATGGTCGCGTATTCTTTCTTCCCTCTCTCAAGCATAACACTGGCCTTCATGACGTCCTTCTTATGTACTGGACCTATACTAAAATCACTAAAGGGAATGTTTACAGCTGGGCTTTTTAAGAATTCTGTAAGTGCTTCTAAGGAACCAAGGGTGGAAGCCTGCACATAAACACCCTCCCCACTCTTGTCAATCCGGCCCATTACTTTGTTCATATCTTGCATTACAACTTCCTTGATATCTTCCACATCATCATCCGGTCCCACCACATACAAGGCAGTGCCAGCAATGGCATGTTCGAGGCCCTGAAAGCAAGCAGTCAATCAGAATGCAGTTCTTTTGCATCATTTAAGGATGTATTCTAAAACCCCCAATATACCTGTGCTGAAACTTTGACACCCTGTGCAGCTTTAATCTCTTTATGATGCAGATATGTTCCCTGTGTTCAGCAAATAAATAGATCAATATTACAAAAAAACTGCAAGGGCGGAATACAACGAGTACAGATTCAGCTGATTTCTAGACATGGAAAAACTTGCTTTTTTTAAAACAAAAATAACCCCTATAACAATCAGTTACAAGCATGTACCGCCAAATGATTCAAGTTGTTTATGAGCAGGCATTTGATGGAGATTACATGGTAAGAGCCACTTATGCCATGTGTTGCATATATATGGATTAACGAAAAAGAAAAAGAGGCGGAAAACTGAATAATACATTGAAAATGCAGAAACTAAAGGATTAGTCCGTAAAAAATGCATAATTAGTGACACTTAAGATTGACCCTCATTGTCAGAAAGAAAAAGAAATAGGACAGCTGAACAAAATTGAATCAACCATTTCATGAGCAAGAGAAGATTGATTGTGTAAAGGGGGAGTCCTGAAGACCAAAAGACAGGTAGAAAATACTCTCATTTGCAAGATTATGCTATCTGAATAAGGATTACAAATTTCAAATGCACGGCAAGTTCCTATCAAAGGAAGGGTCAGATTTTGACATTTAAAAAAAAAAAAAAAAGAAAACATAAGAGTTTGACAAAAGAGACATGATATAAACGGGGAAAAGCACAAAAAAAAAAAAAGATCAAGACATCTCTTAGTAAAATCTACGGTTATCAGGAAATATTAATTAACTCCTACACTGTTAGATTTAATAACAATCATTTCTATCTCCCGATTATTTTGTAACAGAATCTAGGTAAAGATTTTGAGGAACCTCTTCTTGCAACAACTGAATAAACTGTTGATGCCATACAAACTGTGCCCCAGGTTGCTTGTGTATTTCATTAGGCATTGGCTCTTAACATTAACTCATACGAAAAGAATGCTCATGTATATTGCCAACGAGGATGAACTCGTCTCCTCGGGTTGCATGCCCTCCACATGAAAAGGCACTAAAAAAAAAAATCTTCTTCCTGCCTAAAGTTGAAGGGGAATTTCTATAGCATGGCTATTGGTTAGAATATTGAAGAATTGACAGACATGTCCAAAAAGTGAATGTCACAAACATGAGCCTAAAATTGAAGGGGAATTTCTGTAGTATGGCTATAGGTTAGAATATGGAGTAATTGAGAAACATGTCCAAAAAGCAATTGTCAAACATGAGAATGCTGAGGTAGATAAGTGTGGCAATATGTTAAGAGATAGGATAAGAAATGAGTGCGTTGAAATAAAGTTACAGACTCCTAATAAGGATAAAATGAGAGAGAATTGACTAAAAAGGATTGGCCATGTATACCAAAGGCCAACGAGATAGGACAAGTGATAGGATTGTAAGTTAATGGAGTAATGAGAGACATAATAGGCCTAATGATATAAAACAATATGGATCGCAATCACCTTCAAATTGAAAACTAGAGTTTAAAACTTGAATTTTGAATCTGGATAGAGTTTTGGAGTTCACACCCCTTGCACGGGATTCACACCAAAAACTCAAAAACAAAATCTAAGAATTTTAACTGAAAAATTTATAATTTCAATCATTCATTAATTATCCAAAGAGAAGTATTGAGGCCTATTTATAGGCTTTACAAAAGAGCAATTCTAAGAAATAACTAATATAATACTAAACATCCACATAAAAATACCACTAAATTCTGTAAAATAAACTAAAAAATAAAATGGCTAAAACTAAAGAAAGGTAGCACGTCGTTTCCTAGAGTAGACTCGATCAAACAGTCTTCTCAATGGGATGATGCCCTCATCATTTCCCCTGGGATGGAAAAAACTCGACCCTGTCGAGTGTGTGCCGGGAAGCTACTGCTGGTTGTGTGGTAATGCTCTAGTAGATCGGGATCAAGCCATCGGAAATCCTCCGCGGTAATCCAAGAATTTTCTATTTTAGGTCTTCCTTATCACTTAACAAGATAGCATCGTGTTCCTCCGTCTCTAGTAGACAATCTAATCATCAAAAATAGAGTCTATATTTTCTTCTGCATAGAATAATTTTGGAGGAAGTGGAGGTAGTGAGGTCTTTCAGAAAGATTTTAGGTAAGATGATCCACGAATGGATCAGAAGGGATATCAAAAGTACTTCTATATGGAACCAAATTCTCAACATTAAAAGTGCAACTAATGTCAAAATCCGGTAGAAGGTCAATCACATAAGTATTTGAATTGATCCTCTTGAGGATTTAAAATGTCACGAGCTTCGCCGTACAATTTCTTCATGGTTCTCAGAGGAAACCGTTCGGGTCTCAGGTGCACCATCACAGTCACTGACATTAAATATCCTTAATCTATGGTGTAAATCAGTAAAAGCTTTATAGTCAATACTATTTTTCATTATATTTTCTCTGATTTTCTCATGTATACACATATATGAGATGCGAATGCAGATGCAGAGTCTGATACCCTAGAATGATGATAAGTCATGAAAACTAAATCAATTGGTTGCTTAGGTTTAAAACCAGCTCCAATCTAAAATGGACAAAGACCTGTGGTCCTATTGACAGAACTATTGTATGCAAATTCGGCCATAGGCAAGATCAAATCCCAAATTTTCAAATTTTCCCCAACAAGACACCCAAGGAGATTTCCTAAGGTCTTATTGACTACCTCGGTTTGTCCATCAGTTTGTGGGTGAAAAGCAGTCAAAATTTTCAGTTTGGTTCTCATCTTGTGCCACAATATTTGCTAGAAATAGCTAACAAACTTAACATCCCTATCTGACAACATGGTCTTATGCAACCCGTGCAGTTTGACGACATCATCAAAGAAAATGACAGCTACACAGGATGCATTTAAGAATTTGGAACACAGAATGAAGTGAGCCATCTTGAAGAATCTGTCAACCACTACTAGAATAGAGTCATTCTTTTCTCTGATTTAGATAACCCTTGCATAAAATCTAAGCTCGCATCTTACCAAAGGCAACTGGGTACAAGGAGAGGAGTGTAAGGACCGGCCATCTGTTTTTGTTGTTTGGCCACTTGACAAATGTGACACTGACCAACAATTTTAACATCTCTCTTCAAGCTCGGCTAGTAGAATCTATATGCTCAACAACCTCAATCATCTTGTTCGGGCCGAAGTGTCTAGCCAAACCTCCAGCATGCAATTCCCAAGAGAGACCCTATAAGGGATGTACAAAAAATACATAGCTTATAAAATCTAAATAGATATGTGTCCTGTAACAGAACCCCGTCCATGTCTCGAACAGAACCATCCCGTAACGTGACATATTTCTCTAAAGTTGGGACATGACTCGTATTCCTCTCTCAATCTCTCAAACCATGTCACTTATGCGCTCATAACTACCAAAATCATCATTCGTCGACTGAGCACATCAGCGATCTTATTCTCAACTCCCACTTTGTGCTTGAGGATAATGTGTAATCTTAGAGGAATTCCACCCACTTGCTATGTCTTACATTTAGCCTCTTTTTGAGAGTTGAGGTAATTCAGCGGCTCATGATTCGAATACAGCGCAAACTCCTATGATAGCAGATAATGTCTCCAGTTGTGCAAAGCCTGCACAATCGCCTAAAATTCCTTGTTATGTGTGTAGTATCGTTGTTGGGCGTCTTTAACTTCTCGCTAAAATAGGCAACGAGATGATTCTCCTGACTCAGCACACCACCTTTCGCAAGCCCTGATGCGTCGTATGTTACTTCAAACACCTTCAAAAGATCTGGTAAACGCATAACATGAGCTTCAGTCATTAACCTCTTCACTTCCTTAAAGGCCTTGATGACAGCAGGAGTCCACTAAAATCTCTCATTCTTCAAGCAGTCGGTTATTAATGTCGTGTAGCGCTAAAATTATAAACTGACGGTAGAAAGTAGCTAACCCGTGAAAATTGCCGACTTCCCTAATCGTCCGGAGTTGTGGCTACTCAGTAATTGCTTTTACCTTCTCAGGGTCTACAGAAACTCCCTCGTATGAAACCACAAATCCTAAGAAGATAACCATTTCTGTACAAAAAGCACACTTCTTCGGCTTTGCATAGAACTTTTCAGCCAGCAGTGTACGAAAGATTTGCCTCAAATGGTCCATATGTTGCTTCTGAAATCGGCTATAAATCAGTATGTCATCAAAGTATACCAACAAACTTACTGATAAACAACTGAAACAATTGAGTCATAACTCTCATAAAGGTGCTAGAAGCATTGGATAGTCTAAAGGGCATAAGCATACATTCATATAGCCTATCCTTAGTTTTAAATGTGATTTTTCACTTATCCCCTGGGCAAATACTAATTTGATGGTACCCACTCTTAAGGTCAATCTTGGAGAATATTCTGACACCTGACATCAAATCCAACATATCATCAAGACGGAGAATGAGAAACTCAGAAAATGATACTTGACACTGATTTTGTTAATTGCACGACTATCCACACACATGTGCCATGTGTCATCTTTCTTTGGCACCAAAAGTGTGAAAACCGCACATAGGCTCAAACTCTCTTTGATGAACCCTTTGTCAAGTAACTCCTCTACCTGCCATTGTAATTCTGCGTGCTCAGCAGGGTTCATCCTGTAATAGGGCAGATTTGGCAAGTTATTCCTGGGACTAGATCAATGATATGTTGAATATCTCTCATTGGAGGCACTCACCTAGCAGATCTTTGGGGAGGACTTCAGAAAACTCTTCAAGTATTGATCTGATGTGTCCTGAGATCTGCAACTCAGACTCTGGTTCAGCTTCTTGAGCCACAAGTGCATAGCAAATCAAACTCTAATTTAAGCTCTTCTCAACCTGATCGTGGCTAATCAAGTTCATCACCATCTTTCCTTTTCCCTTATCAACCTTCTTTTTAAGATTTAGTGTCACCACTTTTCTTTTGCCCTTATCAACCTTCCTTTCAGAAGTTGGTGGTTTAAGTTGCTTCGGCATTAACTTCACTTTCTTGTCGTTATGGACGAACGAGCATTGGTTGGTTCGTTTATATATGATCACATCTAAGTCAAAAAACATAGTCGTCCCAAAATGATATGACCAACATTCCTAGGGACTATGTCACACCACACGTTATCTGTGTATGCGGCAAACTGAATGGGAATCTGACATCTCTTGAACACTTGGATAGGGATTTGAATGCTTCACCAGTTTCATCCCTAATGTGGTGATTAATTTTGACGCAATGGCGTTGATGCGACTGGCACAATCCACTATCACTTTGCAGCTATTGTCCTCAATTTTTGTGCATGTTTGGAATATGACAGTTCTTCCCCGATTGTTAACTTGCTCAGATTGTGCTAGAATGCACCTAACTACTCTTAATTGGGCACTGTCTTCACTAGGAGTTAGGTTCGTCACTGCTAAAGTTCTAATGCAGCCATTGAATTCACATTCTTCAGCAAAGACATCTGAGTCATCATCTTGTTGGTGCACGGCCACTTCTAAACCATTTTCTTGTACATCTTCTATGAAAATTTTCACTAAAAGAGTCTTGGTTTGACTCGGATATTGGCTTGTGAGGTGTTCATACCCCTCACATCTATAACACTGGGTATGCGGGTTGACCCTCACTGATTCACTAGATGTTTTCTTCTCAGATGTTGTGCTTTGCGCTAGAAGAACCTGTCGATTTTGAACCTGTCGATTTTGCACTCAAAGAATTGGAGACAAGCTTGCTCGGAGCAAAAAAGGATCATATATGGCTAGGTTTGCTAGCGGTTGTGTACTTGGAGCTATCTCTAAAATCAGTTCGGTGGAGGTAAGATCCTCTAGACTCATCTAAATCAGTGATTAGCTAGTATGCATATTCTAGGGTCATGATACCTCGAGCTATGAGCTCTCGGCGATAATTGTCTCTAAGACCTAACCTAAAACTAGATAGGGTTTGTTCAAGGATTCATACTCAATTGCACCTCACTGATTCAAGTATTCATCAAATGTTGCAATATAATCGATCGCCGACTTGTTTCTTTGGGTTAACCTATTCCACTTGTACAACTGTTGATTGAAGGAAGATGGAACGTATTTCAACATAACCTTCTCTTTCATGCCCTCCCAAGTCTCAACTAGATCTTCCCTTCTATACCTCATCATCCTTTCAAAATTTTCCTAATATTGTCCGACTTGTCCAGTTAGTTTCATCATAGTAAATCGAATTTTTCTAGACTCGAACATGTCATGCCAACGAAGGTAGCGATCCGTACCTAGTTGTCAATTTATGTAAGCCTGAGGATCTAAATGTTACTTTTACACTTTTGATACACTGGGCATATGTGTCCTCTATGTTGTAGAGTTGAGCTCGCCTATGCCGAGGTGACCTACTGTTATCTCATGGCTTGTTCTCCTTTAAGGGGTCTGGGATTCTCCTTCGATTGATTTCTAGCCTATCAAGTCGCTGGCTAAATCCCTGCAATTGGCATCAACTTGATTCTTATACTCTCGCAGTCGTTGGTCCATTTGATCTATCCTAGCAATGAGTATGTTAAGTGTATCCTTAAAGTTAGGGTCCATTGGCGAAAAAGTTTCTCCTACTGAAAAAGTTCTACCACTTCGAGTTGGCATGCAAATTCCTAACTAATCCTAAATGCAAACTACCCTAAGGTAAGATGTATGCTAATGCAAGAGGAATCAGAGATCAGATTAATGATAAATAATACCAACTTTAAGCTTTATTGATTAACACGAGATTAAGAAAAAGGTCATGTTGGGACAATGCTTAAACTACACGTGCTAACAGAGTAAATCTTCAAATCAATTCAAGTGATCACCGATTCAAGTTAATTTAGTTGCACAATTAATATCGATTTACGTTTCCACTCAAGGTCAGATTCACACAAACTCACTTTTTTGTGGACAGCAGTCAATAAATTATATCTTTGTGACAGAGTTAAGAAGCTATCTTAATTAAGAGAAGGAAATAACAGAATAGAAGTTTCAACAATTATCTGGGAGGCGACCGAAGCTTGAACTTGGATGTGAAGGTTGTAGACGTATAGTTCTGATCTTCACGAATCCACTGCTTCGAAAATGCCTCGATTCGGGCTTGAAACAAGCTCAGAATGGCCTCCGAAAGACTAAACTGAGTTGCAGACTGAGTTAGACTGAGCTCGGGTTGAGCCAGGCCAAATCAACTCAACGAGTCAACTCGCTCTGAGTCGAATGGCTCGGGGTCGGCTCGGGTCTAAGCCATGCCTCGAGGTCGACTCAGCTCGAGCCGACTTTTGGCAGCTCGGAGTCGGCTTGGGGTCGACTCGTCGAGCCGATGACATTAGTAATTGAGCTGCTGACATCAGCAACTGAGCCGGCTCTAGCGGGTCGGATCCAAATTGCAAACGGGTCAGGTTTCTTTGCAAGTGTGAGATTTTAAACCCGAAATCAAATTCAACCCAATATTCATCCCGATCCAGAGCTGCTACAGTGAGGGCTTGGCGACGGATCCCGATGGCGGGGAGGTGTTGATCTGTTGGCGACGGCGAAGATCTCAGTGAAGGCGAGGAGATCAGGTGGTGGTGAAGTCACCTTGGCGAGGCCAAGAGTTGGCGAGGTCGTCGCGACGAAGAGGAGTCAGCGAGATCTGTCAGTGAGGCGGCGGGGTGACTGACAAGGCGGTGGATCTGGATGATGCCGCGACGACGGTTGTCAAGGCTTCATCGGTGAGTGGTTGGAGGAGCAAGAACGGCGAGAAGTGGTGTCAGCGATCGAAGACGAAGGAGCTGTAGTGGGATGCGGTTGCAAAGGTCGGTATTGCAGTCGTAGTCGGCGAGCGTGGCGGCGGGTGTTTAGAGGTTATCGGTGATGAGGAGTTGATGGTGGCGGGCTGAAGCGACGACAAGACGGAGGAGAGGATGGCAACATAGAGGATGGCGGCAAAAATCTTAGGGCTAGGGTTTCTAATGGGGAAGATAGAGGAAGAGGAAAAGGGAGGAATAGTGCGGGAATTTTTTTGGGGGGGCCTGATTTGGGTTTCGAATCTTGAAAAAAAATTTAGAAAGAAAAGAACTAGGATTTGGGAGAAGTTAGGATTTTAGAGGAGAAAATTTTTGAAGGGGATTGAAACCAGAGCTCCGATGCTAAATTGAGGTAAAACAATATGGATCGTAATCACCTTCAAATTGAAAACTAGGGTTTAAAATTTGAATTGAGAATCTGGGAGTTTTGGGCTTCACACCCCCTTGCACGGGCTTCACACCCAAAACTCAAGAGCAAAATCTCAAGAATTTTAACTGAAGAATTTGTAATTTCAATCATTCATTAACTATCCAAAGAGAAGTATTGGGGCCTATTTATAAGCTTTACAAAAGAGCACTTCTAAAAAATAACCGATGTACTAAACACCTACATAAAGTAAATAACACTAAATTCAGCAAAATAAACTTAAAAATAAAAAAGCTAAAACCAAAGGAAGACAACACGTTGTTTCCTAGAATAGACTCGATCAAACAATCTTCTCAGTGGCGTGATGCCCTCCTCACCTAAGTGAACATAGATGCAAGCAATTCAAAAGGATATATTAATTGTTAATTTAAGCAAGGAGATGCCCCTAAAGAGCTTAATGGAAAGAAATGATTTATATAGCTGAACCCAAAATTTTGGGATTAAGATTTTCTTCTTGTTGTAGGGGTGTTTTTGGAGGTATGGTTTCATTAGCTAAAAGTATGTGACAAAAAAGGTTTGGTAGCCATTCTGATCAAAGGGCTTTTTTAGACATTAGGGTATGCCCCCTCTCACCCCAACAAAGTACCTTCCCCAGGAACTAAAAACAATCTGTAGACCATTGATATGAAGTCGCTAAATAACTCACTGATACAAGCTTAAGAAAAATATTTTCAGTTTTAGAGAGTCCTTTTCACATTTTTAAGTGTATTTATTTCAATTTTATTTTTTCCTTGCAAAGTGCAGGTGGATTAAAATCAGAAAAAAAATATTTTAGCATTTTTATCTTATCCAAATCAAAAGGGGTAAACGATAAGATCGGTTAGAAAGCATTCATTAGCCATTTTTCGAGTCAATTTAGTTGTTTGTTAGTTTGTTGGTTGGTTCTTTTGGTTCAGGAGAAGAACTTACATATTTCTGTGCATGTAAAGCCTATTAAAAAAACTAAGGTATAAGAGTTGTAATTAGTTTTTTACAGACATGAAATGAAAGTTTGTTTCTTGGAGATTGAGGTCATTTCAGAGAATAATTGCCTTTCAAAGCACCAAGTCAATTTTCCATTTTAGATCTCTTTCAACCATTGAGTCCTCTGCAATTCTTTCACTATCCTCCAGACATCTTCTATAATCAACATCATAGATTAATTCAATATGTGAATAAAATGAACAAATTTTCTTGTTTAATGCAATTTACTATATAACAGGGTGGAGAATTCAAGAAAAAACTACGTGTCTGATTAGGCTGCAAAAAAGGAGTTGGCTCAAATTGTATTTGTATGAGTTGGAAAGTACATGACATGTAAGTCAAATAAAATCAGTCCATCAACAAATGGGATCTCATCTCTGGTGCAAGAATCAATTCAAGAAAGCTTCGACAAAGGATTGACCAAACTTGCAACCAGCTATAAACTTGATGTCAACCCACTTGAGTAGGTACCAGATTCCTACTAGGTAGATCTGTTTAAAATGACACACATCATATACCTGTAGACTAAAATCAGATTGTCTTTAAGCTTTCATATGAATCATGATAGCTACAAAAAGACATTTATATATAACAATTAGTTCAGAACACACAACAAATTCCAAGCCCATGAAAATTTGAAAATATTCACATGAAAATTTGTATTTGAAGAGTTTCTAAGTGTTTCAAATCATGCAATATTGATTTGGATTCCCATTTTACTTTTCCAGTAGGCTTTTCATAAACACAATAGTAGTGACAATACTTTAAACCACTTGTAACTGTTGATGCACAAGCGAAAGTTTCAGATGAATTGAGTCATAAATTTTCCCTTTCCTTCTTTTCCTATTTTTAGGCACTTGGATGTCCTAAATGATCTGAGACATGAAGGACAATTTTGAACTCAACTTCTTATAATATAACCTAGTAAATCCTAATAATAATGGATAGTTCTTCCAGTTAATTGTAAAAACTAAATAATTCCTTTTCCTAGACTACATCTGAAATTTGACAACAACTGCCCTATGTTAAAGAAAGCTCAAATTTAAGGAAACTATTGAAAGGAATACGAGGTGATTGGTAACAATGGATCCACAAATCTTACCACAGCTTGAGATGAAGATGGTAGTTTTCAAAACCAAACAACATGCTTTTAACTTGGTAATCTACTTCAAGCCATTTTTAGGCAAGGTCAAATTTACCAATTTACCATTCGTATTGCTGCTTATTGAACACCCATTGATCCGCTTATGACTGGCAATTACAACAATTATAATGAAAATGTACAAAGCTTGGTTCTCAGAAACAAGAAGATGATAACCCACTATTAGCTTATCACTTATATTGGAAATCTAGAATAAGTAATGTGCTATCTGTGAGCATATTGTAATTAACTAGTAATTACAAGCTTACAGCTACCGAATAATGATTGACGTATTTAATTTCATAAATGTGTGCGCACAGTGATGAAATTTAATGGCATGTGGGAATATTTCAATCATAGCATCATATTACTTATCAAATCAATATATTATAGTTCGCTTGTCCTTCATAAAACTTAAAAGAGGAACAACATTCATACTAAGATAGTTATTTGAAACAATGACCAACAGAAAAATATTTCTTAGTTCGTTCGATCATGTTAGAAAGCCAATCAATATGGGTAAGAAAATTAACTCGGTCTTAATTTAGTTAAAAGCACAAGGAAGACCAAGAAAAGAGACACTATGCAAAAAGAGAATAGATCAAAAGGTTAAGCAGAAAAATAATGCTGTTACTATTTTGGATGATTAATTGTTAAATGCAGTTAGTGGCAAAGAATCATCGTAGACTAGGATTGTACTAGGATGAGGAAACTGGAACCTGAATTGGGCAATTTGACAAATAGGACTTTACAAAATCCTCATAAATGAATGCGCCAGAATAATTTCAGTCCCCTTTGGTTGAATCACTTAATACTTGAGCATGAGTACATCACTGCTGACACACTCATACAGAGATCATTCCCTCTATGACTCAATAGTAACTATTAATTAGGCTTACTTTTATTTCACCAGCAGCATTGAGGATCAAGAAGCTTCAATGAAGTTATTAATTTTGGAACACAAATATGCTAATCAAATAATAAAAGAAACAGATAGCATTTTAGGAGGAAAATGAAATTCATGTATGATCAAACATTCATAATTTTGTAGAATCATATCGAGCATGATGGTGAAGGAACCAAGAAAGGAAAAACAACAATTAAGTGCTAACCTTAACCCGCAGTTCCTTCATTGGGTGGGGAGTCAGCAAAGCTCTAATAGTGGCCACAATAGGCCCCTGAAAAATAGAACAATGTTAACAAAACAAATTAAAATACAAAATTATCACCAAAAATTTACTAACAGAAGATTGTGCATAAACCTGCATGCCACAAACAACTATCTGATCTCCTTCATGCAGAACACCATTAACAAGTACCACATCAATAGTTGTCCCTAGGCCTTCAATCACTTTGACTTCCAAAACAGTGCACTGAAATTTATGTAAGAAAACCAAATTGAGAGAGAGAGCAAAGAAAGAAAACCAAATTGTGCATTGGTGTGTTTTCTTTGTGGGTTTTTTTTTTTTTTTTTTTTTTTTTTTTTGGGGGTGGGGGGGGGGGGGGGGGGGGTGGGGGGGGGGGGGGGGGGGGGGGGGGGGTGAGCAGAATCATTTCCATCTACAAGTCTAAAATAAGTAGATTTAAATAGCAGAAGGAAATGGACAAACCTCGACTTCATCAACATAAGTAAGCTTCTCTTCCATTGTTTTCTGTGCCCATTGTATTAGTAAGAGAAGAAGATCAGGGATTCCTTCACCACTGAAAAAACAAAATTATCATATGTTAGGCAAAAGTAATCTGCGGGTAGCTAGGTGTTTCTTAGGATATCATATCATCAAAGCTAAAAGACCAGCAGCGTGCTACTCAGAAAATATGGCATTCATGTATTCCCACCAATGCAAATGCTATAAGTTTTTTGTGTGTGCGCACATGTGCATGTGATACTATGCATGCAAACACCCACATGGGTCCAGAGCAAATAGCATTGCACAAAATTAAATTCAAAGATACCTGATAGCACTAGTTGGAACAATGTTGAATGTTTCTCCCATCTCTTTATTCTTGTAGTACAGAGCTGTGTTTAGGCCCTGCTCCTTGAATTCAGTTATAATCTGCATAATGCATTTCCAGTGTTAGCTGCAAAATAAAGAACCTCAATAAAATTGAAAACAAAGAGTTTCTAAGTAAAACTAACCTGAGTAAGCCTCATATTGAACTCATTTTTAACATCATTAGATTGTTGTTTCATAGCCTTAATTATTGGTGCATTTGGGCATGATTTCCACCCATACAGCCGATCCACCTTAAAATATACCACAAGGAGAGCACAACTTCCCAGTTTGTAAAAAGATGCAATTCATACAAAAATACTATTTGAAATGAAAACAGAGAGAACTCACCTTATTCAGTGCAACAATAAATTCGGTATTACGACTTTTCAATAGGTTAAGAGACTCTATTGTTTGCGGCTCGAGCCCATGCATAATATCCACAACCAATACTGCAATGTCACATAAGCTTGAACCTCTAGAACGTAAATTGGTGAATGATTCGTGACCCGGTGTATCAATAACAAGAAGGCCAGGGACCTTGAGTGTCGCATCGGCCTTCAACTCCTTTGTTCTCTCTCTTATGTTTTCTGTTGGGAAGTAGGTAGCCCCAATCTGTTGTGTGATACCCCCAGCCTCTCCCTCTTGTACATTTGTGCGCCTGATGCAATCAAGCAACTTCGTCTTCCCAGTATCAACGTGACCAAGAATACAACAAATAGGCGAACGAAGCTCGTTACCACTGCTCTTTTGAGATGTATCCTCTGAAGTTTTGACCTCTTTCTTGCTAGCAACTTCTTTTTTCCTCTTCACCTCTTCAACCTCATTTGCATTGTTCTCCAAATCACCCTTCTTTGCAAGTTGACGAGGGGCAACCATCTTCTTTATTGGCTCAACCGGGGCAGGAGCACCTTTCTTTACCACAGTCTGAGCATCTTCTTCCTCCTTGTCCTCCTCAGCAAATGGGCTTGTGGTGGGCAAGGTTACGTCAACATCATCCCAGCTCTTTGCATCCCATTCTTCTTCATCTTCATCCTCGTCTACAGCCTCAGCTTCTTCTCGCTCCTGTTTAGCTTCCACTTTGTCCTCAACATCAACAGCTTGAGATTGGGAATCCTCAGTCATGACATCTTCATCAGCTTGATCCAACTCCGGTTCAGCAACCTCCTGTTGGCTTTCCTTCGGATTCTCAGCCTCTACTACTACAGCCTTTGGTTTTGACTTCTTTGTTTCATACTTGGGCCTTTTCTTCACCTCTACTGGAACATCACCGCCAGGAACCTCGCTCTGGCCCAGAAACTGCCTCCTCATAGCTTCCAACCTCCTCTGCTCCTCCTTCTGCTTACCCGTCAAGAGTTTACCCTCCTGCTTCTTCTTCAAAAGCTTCTCCTTTTCCCTCTCCTTCTTTCTCCTCTTCGCCTCCTCAGCGAGCCTGGCCTCTTCCTCCTCCTTCAGCCTCTTCTCCTCCTCCTTCCTTAACCTCTCTCCTCTTCTCTCTTCCTCCTCTCCTCCTCCTCCTTCCTCCTAGCAAGTGCCTCTTGCATCTCCCTCACATGCTTCGGCAACTTCTTATTATCAACAGCCTTCCCCTTCACAGGGGCCTCCTCCTTAGCCTCAGCCTCCTCCTTCTTCGAGGCTGCTTTCTTCTCTTTCTCCTTCTCTTTCTTCTTCTTCTTCTTCTTAGATGCTGCAGACTCCACCGTATCCGCCATTTCCCCTTCCTTCTCCTCAGCCTCAACCGCCTCATGTTGAACCTGAGCTGGCTGTTCCGCAACCGGCGGCGGGACAGATGACCCGGCTTCTGGGCCCTCGCCAAGCTCAGCAAGGATCTTATCCAAGTCATCCTCCTCTTGTGCAGTTCTACCACTCTTCTTCTTCTTCTTCTTTTGCTTTTTCGAATCAATTTCAGCCTCCTTAGGGTCAATTTCTTTTGATTCTTCCGCTGCTGCTGGTGGCGGTGGCACCTTTTCCGCAGGTGCTGGCGGGGCCTCGCCAAGCTCCGCAAGCAATTTATCCAGATCCTCCTCTTCCTGAGGACTCTTCCCGCCCTTCTTCTTCTTAGACTTCTTCTTCTTCCCGAAATCAAAATCAAGATCCTTACTTTCCTCCTCATCCTTCTCATCCTCCACATGGTTATTATTAGTAGTCACCTCAGACTTGTCGTCATTGTCCTCCTGCTCCTCCAGAGCAAACTTGCCGCCTCCCTTCTTCTTCTTCTTCGACTTCTTCTTCTTACCGAAATCAAACTCAAGTTCCCTACTTTCATCATCCTTGTCATCATCCACACCCACATGATTACTGTTATTATCGGTAACCTCAGATCTATCATCATCAACATCTACATCAACATCCTCTTCGCCGAGTGCGTTGAGGGCGCTGAAAGCACTGATCGCACTAGAATTCTTCTTAGACTTGGAAGATTTCTTCTTACCAGAAAACACGAGATTTATCGGTTCCTCATCGCTTAGGTTCTCAATGGCGGCGGCGGGGGGCTCGTCGAGGTCGTCGGTCGCCGCCTTCGCTCCTCCCTTCTTGTTCTTCTTCGCATTGGGGCGGCGGCAGAGGCCCTGTTCTCCTTCTCCACGGGCTTTTCTTCGGGGTCGCCGGGGAACGAGTACTCGTCGTCGTCGATGGTGATCGCCTTCTTGCGACCCATCGCTGCTTGCTGTTGAACGAAACGGCGGCGAGTCTACTGAAGTTGTGTGAAGAGTAGAGAATTGGGAGAATTGTGTGGATCGAGAAACCCTAGATGACGAAGACGGAGGTGGGGCAAAGTGTGGAGATTGATGGAAGATTGCTATACAGAGAGAGAGGAGAAGAACCCTAATTAATTGCAGCAGTCATCAAAGCGACGAGAGAGAGGGTCGTCTTCATCTACTAGCAGGTGCGGAGGAAAGCCGGTAATGGGCCTTGTTGGGCCCTGGGCCTGATTGTAATAGTTATGGCTGTGGGGCTGATACTGGGCTCAAGAGGCAACCGGTAAAATTCAGAAAAAAATCAGTTTACGGTGGAGCTAGGTTCCGATTGGAAACTACCCTAACCAACCTCCCCCTGAGCCAACTCCGGTGGTTTCGGTCCTCTCTCCTTCCGAATCTCATCCTTCCTCATATCGATCTACCCTCATTGTCAGTCTCCACCACTATCTCCACCCCCCCTTATGAGAACATTGAACGTCTTCGTTGCTCCTATCCAAAAATAGTTATCATCCCCAATCCTTCATAGACGAAGATAGTAAGTCGTGGGCTTGTTCGTTCATGGGTAAGTTTCTTTGGGTGTTCCCTTCTGGCCGAGAAGGTCAGTCAAGGCCTTGGACCCCTATGGTCGTCGCAGGAGGAATGAGAGTTGTTTCCCCTGAATTGTGGTTTTTTGTTTTCGATTCGCGTTGTCGTCAGACAGGGATAGGGTTTTGCTCGAGGAGTCATGGGTCCTTGATGACACTGTTCTTGCCTTTGGGTGGACCCCTCTTTCCGACCATCTTCAGAGGCCCTCACTGTAGCAGTTTTTAGATCTAATTGTTGAACTTACCGCTAGTCTTATGGACGCAAGAATCCCTCGATCTGATTGTCGAACAAGCAGATTGCTTGATTTGATCGAGCGAGTGAGTTACTCCCCAAAGACAGATTTGCTAGGGTCGCAATGGAGTTTAATCATTCTCGACCATTGGTTTTTGATACTAACATTGTTGTTGAAGATGACAAGATTCCCTCTTTTGGTGGCAGTTTGAGTATAAGCACATCCACTTATTTGTTCTCAGTGTGGTAGGTTGGTCACCAATATCTATTCAACACTTTTCTCTCCATAAATCATCTTCATCGCCGGCGCAAATTCTTCCAGCCCTAATGAATCATATGTTGAGATGGTCATCGTCGATTCACCCATTCTTCAGACTAGTGATGATGTGGGTGTCCTCCCGTTGCTATGGACTCACGTAAGGCATCACTGTATAGGCCTAAAAAATGTTGTGGCACCGCCAGACGACAACCCAAAACTACTACCCATTGATTTATAGAAGAATTTGTAGCTACCCACCTCGTGTGCCAGCATATGACTCCCACCTCTGGGCCCAAAGGGCTCACGAGCCTCGTTGCCTATTTTAAAACTCGAGGGTATTCATGGGTTTGGGCCAACTGGCCTATTTGCAGTGAATCAGACCCAAGTTGATATTGGGTTCACTGCACAATTGCAACCCTACTTGGCCTATGCTTCCGTTGGGCAAAATTCAGGGACTTGGTGAGAGGACTGTACGGCTGAGGCCACCACTATTGCCTATCATAACGCCTTTCAAAAGGTGAAAGTTGTAGCTACCAAAGCTAATGTTGCAACCACTGCTTCTCTCACACCCATTGAGACAGTAGTGCTTGATGTGCCGATGGAAGAACCTCATGGCACTTCATTTTTGGCCAAGCGAAAGGAAAAAGAGCCGACTTCTATCTATTTGCGCGTCTTCAAGCCGACGATGAAAATCCTCCAAACAATCTAAGTATGTTGTCAATACAACTGCAACTTCCTAATTCAGCTCCACTTTGGGTTCAAATATTTCTTGTTGCTCTACTTGATAGCTCTTTAGCCCCTGAAGAAATTGAAAGGCGATTTGGACCGTATGACGGTCATTAATCATCTCTCAATTTCCTTTTATTTTTTCTTTTGCAATTTTTCTTTCTTTGTTTCACTGCAAAAAAAAAAGAAAAAGAAAAAATTCCATGAAGTTTCATTTTTAAAAACGTTGCCATGAACTTTGGCACTTGCAAGAAACTACCACAAATTATTGAATGACTGCTAACGAAAAAAAGAGAAAAACAACTTTACCCTCATCTAACACAAAAAAATAAGTAAAGAGAGATAGATCTAAGAAGAGATGGTAGCGACAAGAAAGAACAGGGAGGAGAAAGTGAAATCATCTAGGGGGGTGAATAGGTGATAATGTTAATCTAGAAACTAAATAAGGAAGCTAAAACAAATTTTGCAACACGCTTAATACAGCCAACAAGTGTAGCCGAATTCCCCGTGAAGGGCTCTGGACTAACTCCTTTTGATTCCCCTAGATAAGGGTTGAGGTGCTATATGAAGCTCTTGTGGTTAAGTATAAGTGAGGCACACAAACACAAACCAAGCATATAAATGAAATAGCAATGTGAATTAATGCAAGGCACAAATGCAAGCAAGTATGAATGATATGGCAATATGAATAATGCTATGCACAACACAAATAATAAAGAGAGAGAGTTAGAGAGACAATGGATCAAACGTAAACACAAAGATATGTTTCGAGGTTAGAGCCCCTAGCTCTACGTCCCCGCCTTCACCGAGAAGGATTTCTAATCCACTATACTCCCACCGAGGGAACCTCCACCGAGGAGGATTTGTTACAACAATAGGAGTACCAAACTCCTCTCTCAAACACCGCCTCACAACCGAGGGGTAGGCCCGTAGCCAAACAACCACAATCACCTCTACCGAAGAGGGTTACAAATCAAACTCCACCTCTCACTAGAGGGAGCAAACACAAGCCTCAACCTCTACCAAAGAGGGAGCAAACCAATCACCCGATCAACCTCTACCAAAGAGGGATACAACAAAAGTAAGGGTGTTTACAACTTGGAGGTTTCCACAACCTCAAACAATCTCTCTTTCCACAAAACAAGATCCTAATAGAATAGGATAGAAGATAAGCTCAAGTGTGGAAAAACTAGAGTTTGGAAAACAAAAACTCAAAGAAAAATACTTGAGAAAACTCTTTGTAAAGGATAGAAATGAAGAACAAAAACAAATCTCCCATTTTTCTATTTTCTTTGATTTTTCTAAAAACTCTAAAACAAATAAAGATTGATCTTTTCGGCACTTAAACACTTTTGAAAACTTGTTTTTAAAACCAGAGAATGGGGAAATTTTTGCTCTAGAAAATCTTATATAAAACCCTAAAGAGATGGGATATTTATAGCCCAAATAGAAAACTAGCCGTTAGGCTGATCTGTCAGCCTGACAGGCCTGCGGTCGACCGGCCGGTCGACCGCCAACGGTCATAAATATGACCGTTGGGGCTTCCCGGTCGACCGCCCAGATACAGAGAGCAAAGCTCTCTGGTCCGGTCGACCGCCCGGTCGACCGGCCGATGTGTCTGCCAGACATGCACAAGGCTGTGCACGTCGGTCGACCGCTCGGTCGACCGGCCCTTGGTTCGATCGACCGTGCGGTTGGCCGACCTAGCCTGTCAGTCACTGTTCTGGGTTAGAAACTGGGTCAGAAAAACATGTTAAAATATTTCTAAGAAATCTAATAAAATCTTGTAAAAATCCCCAAAAATAGTTTTATCATTTTGCATTGATATATAAACATGTGATAAATTTCAACTCAAATATCAAGCAATTTGAACTATTTTTGTGTCTTATCATTTTTTACCAAAACCAAAAACTATTTTACCAAACTTGGATTTTTCAATAGGAAATCTGATTTTTCCTAAAGCACATTGAAATACAAAAACATGATATTTAAACACATTGAAGCATGTTGCATATGGACATAAGTCCAATATACATGAAACATATATATCATAGTTTTTGTCTTTAAATCCAAAAATATGTTTTGTTAAAAATACCAAACATAAAACTACATGAATAGGTATGTCAAACAAAGTTTGTATAGTCATGTAAGCATGCATGTATAGAATGAAACTACTATACATAAACCAATTAAACTTGTTTTGATCTACTATTCATGAAAACCAACATCAGTTAAACTAAAAACCGAAAAAACCAATATCCATAAAACACGTGTGTTGTGCACTTAAGCATATCAACTATACTAAGCTTTACAAATGGATCTAAAACTTAAACTAAACTAGGATACCTAAGTCTTCTTGACGATCTTCCATCTTCAAGTAGACTCGATCCAAACCGTGATCCACGAGCTAGGCTATGTAAGATCTTGATGCTTGGGCTCAGGAATCACCAAGTGAAAGCTTCCAAACTCCTCTTTTTGAAGCAATCACCAACTAATATCTTGTTACATGATCTGAAACTAAAATCACAAGATTATTAGTAAACATAACTACATGAGTTAATCATCATCAAAACTAGAGTGGAAGGCCTCTGGGCCAACAATCTCCCCCCTTTTGATGATGACAAAACTCATGGAGTTATATATGCATGGATTAAAGTTAAGCTTCAAAGAAGCTCCCCCTTAACTCATGCATAAACAAATAAACATAAATATGCAATGAATATGAAACATGAAGCATGCATAGATATACATAAACAATCAAATGCTCTTGATACCAATGAAATTTTCAAAAACAAATAAACATGCTCTAGATACCAATTAAAACATCTAGATATCAATTAAACTTAATATATGCAAAAACATAACTATGCATATAAAAAACTTCTCAAATAATTCTCCCCCTTTTTGTCAATCATCAATAAAGGGGTAAAAACCAAAACCAAATCAATAAAAAAAATTTTCTCCCCCTTTTTGTCTAAAACAAAAAAATCAATATAGGGGTGACAATCAATTAAGATATCAATTGAAAATATGTCAAAGTAGCATCTTGATACCAATTGAAAGTAAACATAGATCAATCAACAAATGGTATATGCGATATACATTCATGAAGAGGAAGATGTGAAGCTTCCCTACGTAGATACATTACATGAAGGAGGGATGACAAGCCCTAATTCATATAACGTACACTATGTAATGCATAAGAGGAGATGTGAAGCTCCCCCTACACACGTGTACCACATAAAGAAGAGATGTCAAGCTCCTCAATATAAGATACACTCAACATGAATCTATATGTAGAAGAGATGTTAAGCTCTCCTTGCATATAGGCAATACAAATCAAAACTTTTGTATTTATCTTTAAACAAAATTTTGAGATACCAATTTAAAACATTCAAATAAACATCTTGATATCAAAAGAGAGTATTTTTCTTTTTAAGCCATATAAACAATTTTGATTGTGATATCATATGCTTAAAATAAACATCAAATTTCCAATCATAAAGTGTGGGATTGGAAACAAAATACTAATTGAAATACAAAATCAAATTTTCTCCCCCTTTATAAAATACCAACTAAAACAATGCGTAGGCTCGAAATAAGATACCAATTGAAAATTGAATCAATTGAAACAAAGTTGAAACTAAAGCTTTAGCATAAACAAAATTTTGTGCTTAAAGATATAGTGATATAATAAGCACAAATAAAACATATATATGTATGAAAAGTTTAATACCAATCGAAATTGATACTATTGGAATTGAAAAACATACATACATACAAACATATATGAGTATACAAGAAAGATCAAAATTGATACCAATTGAAAGAATCCAATGATACCAATTGAAACAACAATAATATCAAAGTATAACTCATATAACCTATCCTCCCAATCATGTTCAAGTTTAAAATGATTTTCAATATAAAGCATACATGAGCATGATCTCCCATCCAACCACCTTGGATGGTAGGGGTTTTCAAAAATAGGTTAGAAAATTGAAGTATGTTTGAAAAACTCTACCAAAATGAAGAATACAAACTAGTTAAATGGAAAAACTTGTTAACTAGTACGAAATCCTTCAAGTAAGGAATAAAAAACAAATTATTTTTCATAAAACATGAAATTCACAAAATAGCTAACACTCATAATTAATAAGCATAAATATGACTCATGAAAATAAAAGATGAGTAAACAATAAATGTGAGTGTACAAATAAAATGTGAAGATCATAATCATGAAAGATGGACAATAAGCTCAATATTCCTTGAAACAAGAAAATCATCAAAACTTATTTAATCTTCAAGGCATATGTATGTCTTATACAAACTAAAGTATACATACATATCCAAATACAACGAGTCCACAAGATATATGCATGAAGGCACGTGGCTCAAAAGGATGTATATGTATAACAATAGTTTAGATAAAATGGACATATACATGAAGTTAAACAAGAAATCATAAAACAAATTCAAAAATGGGAATACAAGTTTAAAATGCATGGATTATCAAAACTAGACTATACTAGCACATCTAATGGGTTCAAATAAGCATTCAAGCACAAACATATATAGATTTATTTGTGGCCCACTATATGCACAAATATATACCTAGTCTTAATGAAAACTAACATTTAAACATATATTCAACATTTAAAGCATAAAAACAAGACAAAAATCAACACGATAAACATAAACATGATCATTATGTAAATTCACATGTTATTAGAACTATGATAGACATGATAGCTAAATAATGATGAGAACACAAAAATAATGATCCATATTAAACATGGGTGTCCCAAAAGGGCTATACATGCATGTCAAGAGTCTAATAATCATGGCATTTTCATAATGATCATATAAACAACAAAACATGCTGCAAATAATGAACATGAAAAGCATGCACAAATAAATAAAGAGTAAGAGACCGTTACCAAAACCTATGAGGCAACTTCTCCATGTCTCCAAAACATGGTGGTCTTCCCACCAAACCTTCCCTTGAAAGTGATGCATCCAAATGATTTCCATGAAGCTCGGAACGCATCCACTCCAAGGTACCACTACTCTCACGTCATGTGAGAGCCCACTCCTACATCAAATACAAGAGGGGTGGTCTTTGGTACCCATACTCTTTTGGGTCCATGGGGGTTAGTACCATTCCTAACCCAAACAAATTTATTTGCTAAATTACAATCATGTATACGATCAAAACAAAATTTAGCAAGGTGGCCCTTACGTCCACAATGTGTGCAAGTGTACACATGTGCATACAAGTGATGATGGTGTCCGTGAGGAGCATGTGTATGCCGTGGGGGGTGAGCATGAAAAGATGGAACTTGTTTCTTTCGAAACAAAGTTTCCAAACGTGTATGGCTCTTGGCACATTGGCTCAAGGTGGAGCCCAAACAATCCACTCTCTTCTTCAACAAACAAAAATCATCATTAATCCTAGAAGAAGAGGTACATGCAATAGGTAGACTAGATGAAGAAGCTACACTAGCATGGCAAACATGTGCATCAATCTTATTTTGCAAACAATCATTCTTCTTCAAACAAACATTTAAATCATTTGAAATAGAAATTATTTTATTTTTCAAAGCAACATTCTCTTTTAAAACAAAATTAATTTTTGAAGACAAGTGTTCATTTTTCTTCAAAATTGTTTCACAATCATTTTTATTTTTCAAAATTTATTTTCTTTTAATGCAAGATCAAGTTGAGATTTTAATGAATCCCTTTCATTTGAAATCTCCACCTTTTCTTGCAAAACAATATCAAGTCTAGAAAGCAAATATTTATTTTTATTATTAATGCCTAGACTTTTCTTTTTCAAAACATTATATTTTTCTATTAATTTTTCACAAACAATAGATAGTTCTTCATTCAAAGCATGGGCATCAACAAAATCATTACATGAAGAACTAGCATCATCATTATCTAGTTGAGATTCCGATTGTACCTCAAGGGTGTCATTCCCTTAGATCATATAGCATTGTAGTGGCTCGGATTCATCTCCACTAGATTCCTCCGGTTGGATCGGCAATTGAAGCTTGGGGGTGGTGGTTGTTGTCAACTTGTTCCACACTGCAAAGGCGGAATCAAGGTTAGAAACATGCATAAGATATTCTTTAGGTAGCGTGCTTCTAATGGCCTCAAGGGCTTGTGCATTGGCCCCTATATGCTTGCTATCACTAAGGTAGGATTCCTTGGTAATGGCAAGGTGAACCTTATATCATAGGGTTTGGAGGTATATGGACATCCTAGTCTTCCAAACAATGATGTTGGAAGGGTCAAACATAGGTGGGGTCATGAAGTCCATGGATCCAAACTATATGTGTGCAAACAAGCAAATGCAAATGATAGACTAGCAAACAAAGGATCTCACTCCTAGGTGTTAAGCCTAAGTATCAGGAGTGTAGGCTCTGATACCAATTGAAATCACCTAGAGGGGGGTGAATAGGTGATAATGCTAATCTAGAAACTAAAAGCGGAAGCTAAAATAAATTTTGTAACACACTTAATACAGCCAACAAGTGTAGCCGAATTCCCCGTGAAGGGCTCTGGACTAACTCCTCTTGATTCCCCTAGATAAGGGTTGAGGTGCTATATGAAGCTCTTGTGGTTAAGTATAAGTGAGGCACACAAACACAAACCAAGCATATAAATGAAAATAGCAATGTGAATTAATGCAAGGCATAAATGCAAGCAAGTATGAATGATATGGCAATATGAATAATGCTATGCACAACACAAATAATAAAGAGAGAGAGTTAGAGAGACAATGGATCAAAAGCAAGCACAAAGATATGTTTCGAGGTTCGAGCCCCTAGCTCTACATCCCCGCCTTCACCGAGAAGGATTTCTAATCCACTATACTCCCACCGAGGGAACCTCCACCGAGGAGGATTTGTTACAACAATAGGAGTACCGAACTCCTCTCCCAAACACCGCCTCACAACCGAGGGGTAGGCCCGTAACCAAACAACCACAATCACCTCTACCGAAGAGGGTTACAAACCAAACTCCACCTCTCACTAGAGGGAGCAAACACAAGCCTCAACCTCTACCAAAGAGGGAGCAAACCAATCACCCGATCAACCTCTACCAAAGAGGGATACAACAAAAGCAAAGGTGTTTACAACTTGGAGGTTTCCACAACCTCAAACAATCTCTCTTTCCACAAAACAAGATCCTAATAGAATAGGATAGAAGATAAGCTCAAGTGTGAAAAAACTAGAGTTTGGAAAATAAAAACTCAAAGAAAAATACTTGGGAAAACTCTTTGTAAAGGATAGAAATGAAGAACAAAACAAATCTCCCAATTTTTCTATTTTCTTTGATTTTTTCAAAAACTCTAAAACAAATAAAGATTGATCTTTTTGGCACTTAAACACTTTTGAAAACTTGTTTTTAACCAGAGAATGGAGAAATTTTTGCTCTAGAAAATCTTATATAAAACCCTAAAGAGATGGGGTATTTATAACCCAAACAGAAAACTAGCCGTTAGGCTGATCTGTCAGCCTGACAGGCCTGCGGTCGACCGGCCGGTCGACCGCCAACGGTCATAAATATGACCGTTGGGGCTTCCGGTCGACCGCCCGGTCGACCGCCCAGATACAGAGAGCAAAGCTCTCTGGTCCGGTCGACCGCCCGGTCGACCGGCCCATGTGTCTGCTAGACATGCACAAGGCTGTGCACGTCGGTCGACCGTTCGGTCGACCGGCCCTTAGTTCGGTCGACCGTGCGGTCGGCCAACCTGGCCTGTTAGTCACTGTTCTGGGTTAGAAACTGGGTCAGAAAAACATGTTAAAATATTTCTAATAAATCTAATAAAATCTTGTAAAAATTCTCAAAAATAGTTTTATCATTTTGCATTGATATATAAACATGTGATAAAAATATCAACTCAAATATCTAGCAATTTGAACTATTTTTGTGTCTTATCATTTTTTACCAAAAACCAAAAACAGTATTTTACCAAACTTGGATTTTTCAATAGGAAATCTGATTTTTCCTAAAGCACATTGAAATACAAAAACATGATATTTAAACACATTGAAGCATGTTGCATATGGACATAAGTCCAATATACATGAAACATATATATCATAGTTTTTGTCTTTAAATCCAAAAATATGTTTTGTTAAAAATACCAAAACATAAAACTACATGAATAGGTATGTCAAACAAAGTTTGTATAAGTCATGTAACCATGCATGTATAGAATGAAACTACTATACATAAACCAATTAAACTTGTTTTGATCTACTATTCATGAAAACCAACATCGGTTAAACTAAAAACCGAAAAACCAATATCCATAAAACACGTGTGTTGTGCACTTGAGCATATCAACTATACTAAGCTTTACAAATGGATCTAAAACGCAAACTAAACTAGGATACCTAAGTCTTCTTGATGATCTTCCATCTTCAAGTAGACTCGATCTAAACCGTGATCCACGAGCTAGGCTATGTAAGATCTTGATGCTCGGGCCCTGGAATCACCAAGTGAAAGCTTCCAAACTCCTCTTTTTGAAGCAATCACTAACTAATATCTTATTACATGATCTGAAATTAAAATCACAAGATTATTAGTAAACATAACTACATGAGTTAGTCATCATCAAAACTAGAGTGGAAGGCCTCTGGGCCAACAGAAAGACGGTGTGTGGGGAGGTGGCAGTGGTAGAAGGGGATGAGGTGGGTGTGGAGGGGCGGAGTGTGTCACAGTATCTGTACTTGATACGCCGCACAAATTTGATTTAACCTTCCTGATAGTTAGATTGAACCAGTTTCAATTTCGAATATTATTTTTAAATTTTAGATTTTTTAAAATTTTCTAAAATTTTTCTGGATTAGTTTGGAAAATCTTCGAATTCGGTGTCGAGCGATACCGACTATCGGCTCTAGGATTTTTAATTCATAAATGATGTTGAATTTTAAGAATCTGTTTTTAAATTATTTTTTAAAATCATATTTTCTATTTTAGTGTACTTTTACGGATTTTTCTGAATTAGTCTAAAATCTGACTGAACCGATGTCGACCAGTATAAATAATTTATTTCAAGATTTTTAACTTACAAACTAGACTGAATTTCTAAAATATAATTTCATGTTACTCCTCCGTGTAATATTCCCTATTTTACAGAATTTTTGGGAACCGTTCGGAACTAGTCTAATTTTGAACCAAATAAAATAATAATAAAAATCATTTTCTTTAATTCATTTACTTTCTTCTTTCTCCATCCTTCTACATTTTTCCCACCGCCTCTTTCCACTGACTTTCCCAACGCCATATCTTTTTCTCTCTTTTCCAATTAAGTCCCTCTCTCAGTCTCTCTCTCTCTCAATCTCACTCTCTCCTTCTCACGCATTCTCTCTGCATTTCTCTCTCCCCCTCATCCATACTCTCACTCTCTCTGTTCATTGTTGCCGACCACTGACCCAGGGCCAGTGGCATCGCCGGTCGTGGTGCCATTACCCCCATCACCTTTTTCTTCTTCTTCTCCTCCTCCTCACTCTCTCCCCTTCTTTCTCTCTCTCCCTCTTCATTTTCTCTCTGGCTTGCCGTCGGCGGACCGCCTGCCAGTAAGGACCGCCGACGGGCCTCCGTCTCTGGCGGTAAGTTCAGCTGGCCGGTCTCCTCCTGTAGCAGCAACAACAAGTGTGCTGTTACTGTAATGGGTTCACACCCATAATGGGTGTGGACCTACTTCTAGGACCCAAACCCGAATCCATTAACCCTCATACCCATTTGTTTAAGTTTTGGGTTTGGGTTTAGGTTTTGGATCCAAACCTGACCCATTAGCCACCTATACCCGCATTAAAATTACATAAAGGTAAATTTACCCAAATCCCCTATTGAATAATATTTCTTACATTTTAAATATTGTGAATTACAAATCTAACGTAATTTTATTCATTTTAGTATTCAGGCGATAACTTGAGCATCTGGAGTCCGATTTGGACAATTCTCGAATCGTTGTGATCGTAGAAATAGAGCTACATTCAAGTACTACCTAAATGATTATTTTTCTTTTATAAATTATATTTTTTTCATGTTGAATGAAATTGATTGCTTTATTTAAATAAAACATGGTTATCGGTAAATCGCGGTAAATACTATTTAATAAATTATAATTATTGGTAAATCACTGTAATTAAAAGATACAGGATTAATCTCTAAACATAGTTGATGAAATAATAATTTATTTTGTTTCTTAATTTAATATATAAAATTTTGGTGAAATATTTATATATTGAGTAAATATTAGGCTGTTGATAAAGAGGTTTCAGATTAATAAATAAATTGACAAGTATTAACATGGTAATATATATTGTATATAGTTAATTTGTGATAACGATCACAATAATAATATTGAAATTGCTATACAAATACTGATATATATATATATATATATATATATATATATATATATATATATATATATATATATATATATATATATATATATATATATATATATGTTGACACATGTTCATATTATTGGTATTACCATGACGCTGACACCTTACCAAATCACTGATACACTGGATACTAATCCTGCATGTTCGAGTATGTGCTCGTTATGTTTATAGACATTCTCATTTCATGTACATGTATCACCGTTACGCGGACTTTGATATTACTTGTACTTGTATCATCTAGTACACTAGACATTGTATTTCATGTATACACTTGTTATGCTGAACAAGGTTATTTCATGCACTCGCATCACCATTACATTGATGCTCCATTACACCGAATATTGTTATCTCATATACTTGTATCACCATTACATGGATACTATTAATTCACGTTCGTATATCACTGTTACATGGATTAACCTGTAAATATACTTTGATTGTTCATGTATTCTTGTTACATGGATCACTGTTTTTGATACATAAATTATTATTACTTGAATATTTTTATACTCCTGTTACATTGTATACTTGTTCTTGTTATCGAATTACTGATAAAAATCCTGTCAACTTGTTACATGTTATAAATATTGTTAATAAGCTAGCATATTTGCATTCTGGTATACTTGTTATTAGCACAGTCATGTCAGCGCCCGGCGGAACATGTGTGAAACTAAGTGCCACACGGAGCAAAGTACCACATCACACCTATACGTGGTGGGGGCCACCTCTTGAATCTATGGGGGCTACCTCTAGAGTCCTCACTTCGCCTGGTGTTGGGTGACGAGAATGTCTCTGGTGCTCTTGTTATTGATATTATTATTGATGAGACTCAGTATTCTTGTTATCTTGTATACCAGTTATACGCACGATCATATACTGGTGTCTGACATAAGGTGTGCGAAACTAAGTGCCACACGGAACAAAGTGTCACACCACATGCATGGTGGGGACCACCTCTTGAATCTGTGAGGGTCATCTCTAGAATCCCACATCGCGAGGTTTTGGCATGATGGAGGCATCCTTAGTGCACAAGTTATTCAGACCCAATACATGATACATTTAATAACCCAACAATGGTGACATTAGGAACGCTTGCTATTTGATCACTCTCTCGTTCAGATAATGATACTCGTATGTCATGTTCGGATGGGTTCGGCCGGAGTACGGGTTTCGGTATGAATTGCTAGTGGTATGAGACAATGGAAGAAATTAATGAAAATACCAGTGGTACTGATTGTTATTATTATATAAATAACATGACTTGTCTGATACATATATATTACTGTTCAGTTGTACTTTACTATTCCTAATTTTTATCCACTATCATGTCACCTGTATACCTTAGTACACTTCCTGATACTTGTTACACTTCATATGGTGACACATTATTCATGTACATGTATACTCTGCATTCTATGTATTATGTTTCATGTACACCCTGTAAACACTGTTAATATATAATCACATCACTGTAATATGGTTATTTTGCATACTTCATATCTACAATTTCATATTCCTCACGACATCATTATGCTACTGTTATTATTAGATTAAATAAGAAATATAAAGTAATTAAAACTTACTACATGTTACTTATACACACGGATGTAATTAGAAACACTTAATACTGTATCATATTACATATATTGAGAATAATATATAAATGGTATAACTCTATTGACACTAGTAACATAATCCCCCAAAGTGATTTACCTATTATTTTTGTAGCACAACTCGGAGATATAAACTGATAGTAAAGATATAAAATTTGATACTATTGTGGTAGTGACACCGTTATAAAATGTTAGGATTGATGATGTTAAAATATGGCACTTGTATATTTCTCCTAATTAGTATTATCATTATATTGTATCACTGGTATTTAAACATATATTATATATTATTATTGTGATTGTATTACTATAGTATATATATTACTAAAAATACACCTAGAGGGGGTGAATAGGTGTATGGCAATCTAATGACAAATGATGCGGAATTAAAAACTAACTGCAGCATACTTAGTGTAACCAAAGAGTGTAGCAGAATTCCCGATGACGGGCTCTGGACTATCTCCTCTAAATTCCTCTAAATAAGACTTGAGGTGCTATATGAAGCTCTCTTGGTTCAACACAAGTATGGGCACACACAAACAATACCAAGCATATATGTATGATATGAATAATGTGAAACAATGTAAGGTATAAAAGAGAGAGAGAGTTTAGAGATAGTGGAACAATCGAAAATACTAAGATATGTTTCGAGGTTCGAGCCATTACTCTACGTTCCCGTCTTCACACAGAAGGATTTCTACTAATGCGTCTACAAAGGACTTCCCACACAGGGAACCTCTACTGAGGATTTGGGTAATACAACACAAGGAGAACACAACTCCTCTCTCTAACAAACAACCTCTACACAAAAGGCAAGACACAACAACTATCACCTCACACAAGAGGGATAAGGCACTAAGCCAAAAAACGATCACCTCTAACTAGAGGGATAAGGACTAAGCCAAACTCCAACAGTCACCTCTACACTCAGAGGGATAGGCACAAAGCCAAAACTCTAACCTCAATCACTTCTACACTTAGAGAGATACCAACAAACTCAAAGCAAAGAGATAGTTTACAACTTGGTGATCTCAAAGATCACAAACAACCTTAGTGATCACAATAGACCACAAACCAATTTTCCCACAAAAATAATATCCTATAGATAGGATAGTGATGATAACTCAAGTGTGAGAAAATAAGGAGTTTGGAAAAATAAATCACAAAGAAAAATACTTGAGAAAATAACTAGAATAAGATAGAAATGAAGATAAAAACCAATATCCCAAATACTCTATTTTTCTTTGATTTTTTCAACGCTTAAAAACAAATAAAGATAAATCTTTTTAACCCAAAAACTCTTTAAAAATTTTGCTATAAAACACTTGTAAAGATGAGAATTTTTGCTCTTGAAATTCTTGATGAAAACAGCCCAATGGATGGGTATTTATAACCCACTCTTAAAACTAGCCGTTAGCAAACTGGAAAAGCCAAATTTGCCCTTCCGGTCGACCGGCCAACGGTTATATTTCTGACTGTTGTGCCTCCGGTCCACTGCCCGGTCGACCGGGCCAAGCCTGCGGTCGACCGGCCAGCACCCGAGAGTGGGGTACTTTCAGTCGGTCGACCGACCGTTATGGCTGGCCTTTGTGCACGTCTCGTGCACATCGATTGACCGATCCGGTTGACCGACCACTGGTCCGGTCGACCGGCTCGGTCGACTGCCAGCTGATCTGGCTGGTTAATATGGGATTTGAAACTTAGGTATTTTAACTCCATTAAAATCCCATACAATCACATAAATTTCACAAAAATAAGTTCTTATAAGATCTTTAAATACCAAACATGTGTGACCAAAAATCAACACATATTACAAACTATTTGAACCATTTTTGTGATATTGAAATTTGACTTTTAAACAAAAACCGTATTTTTCAAAAACCAACCTTTTAAATGGAAAACCGTTTGCTCCAAAACTCATGTGATACAAAAATAAGATATTTAAACTATATTTGAAGCATAGAGTGTATGGATAGAATCCAATACACATGTAAATGATATATCTATGTTTTGGATATGAAATTCAAAACCGGTTAAACAGAAACCAATAAACTTTAAACTTGTGTGTGTGAACTTGAGCATATCAATACTATCTATCATTACACAAGATCTAAATACAAACTAAATACAAACTGAAGTCTTCTTGTCTCCAAGCTGACTCGATCTAAACGCGATCCAACGAGCCTAACTCTAACCGAGTGCTAGATGCGATCTTGACGCTCGAGCTCTTGAATCTACATGGGTTAGCTCCAAAACTCCTTTGTTGAAGCCAAACGTCTACTAAGATCTCGATCAATAACTGAAATTATATAAACACAAGATCATTAGTAAATTATAACTACATGAGTTAATCATCATCAAAACTAGAGTGATGGGCCTTTGGGCCAACAATCTCCCCTTTTTTGATAATGACAAAACTCATGGAGTTATATATGCATGGATTAAAGTTAAATTTTATAGAAGCTCTCCCTTAACTCATGCATAGTAATAGACATAAAGATATTCAATGACATGCATAAACCAAACAACACATATATGCATAAATGGAAATAAACATGCATAAACTTACCAAATTCTTTTCCCCCTTTTTGCATAAACGAGAAAATAAAATAAACATACATATATAAACTCACCAAATTCTTCTCCCCCTTTTTGTCAATTTATCAACAAAGGGCTGAAGGAAAAACAAGTAATAAAGATATATATGCGATATACATTCATGAAAAGGAGAGACGTAAAGTTAACTCTCTCTGCATACATGTATTTATATGAAAAGAGATGACTAGACCCTAACCACATAAAGTATAATATACAATGTATAAGTAGAGATGTTAAGCTCCCCCTACACACGTGTATTACATACCAAAGAGAAGTCAATCACTTCAATATGAAAAGCACTCAACATGAATCTATATATAGAGAAGATATTAAGCTTCCCTTGTATATAAGCAATATATATCAAAACATTATGAAGCCACTTTAAAACAAATTTTGAAATTTTCTTGAAGTCAACAAAATAAATTTTGATATAAATGAAAGTGAAACATTTTATATTTTTGATATCAATTGAAAATATCTTGTAAATTTTTGATACCAATTGAAAATGAAACATTGTATGTTTTATATACCAATTGAAATATATTATAAATTTTGATACCAATTGAAAGTAAAAACCAAATTTTTTGGAAAACACAACTCATTTTGTAATAAGAATACCAAATTAAGAATAATGCTAATTTAAGATTATTGATACCTATATTGAAAATGTTAGCATATACAAAAAAAGGTATTTTTCATCATAAAGAATGGGAGTAAGATACCAATTGAAAATAAAACCGATTGAAAGATAAAACACGAATTTTTTCTCCCTCTTTATGAAATACTAATAAAAACAATGCATAAGCTTGTATAAGATACCAATTGAAAACTAATTGACATTAAGGAGAAATCAAGTTTAACATAACATAATTTGTACTTTAAGATGTAAAGATATTATAAGCACAATTAAATTATATATATGTATAAAAATGTAAAGACCAATCGAAATTGATACTATTTGAAGTTTGAAGCATACATTATAGAAAACACAAATATGAGTATACAAACATAAAAATATCAATTGTGATACCAATTGAAAATATAATGAGAATCAAGTGTATAACTTATACCTACCTCCCTATTCATGCACATGTTTAAATAGATTTTCAATTTGAGCATAAAAGGTATGGTTGCCCATCCAACCCCCCTTTGATGGAAGGGGTTTGTTGGCTCAAAGGCCCATCACTCTAGTTTTGAAGATGATTAACTCATGTAATTATAATTTACTAATGATCTTATGCTTATTTAGTTTCAGTTATCTATCAATATCTTAGTAGGTGTGTAGCTTCAACAAAGGTGTTTTGGAGCTTACACATGTTGATACAAGAGCTTGCGCATCAAGATCACATCTATCACTCGGTTGGAGTCTAATTCGTTGGATCGTATTTAGATCAAGTCGACTTGGAATAGAGTTCTACAAGAAGGCTTTGGTTTATATTGTTTAGATCTTGTGTAAGATAGATAGTTTGATATGCTCAAGTTCACACACACACACACAAGTTTCTATATGTTTGGTTTTCATTTAATCTGTTTTGAATTTCATATCAAAAACATAGATATAATATCTTTCATGTATATTGGATTTTATCCATATACTCTATGCTTCAAAAAGAGTTTCAATATCTTGTTTTTGTATCAATACATGTTTTGGAGAAAATGATTTTTCATTTCAAAATACAAGTTTTGGAAAATACGGTTTTCAGTTTTAAGCTTAACTTCTAAATCACAAAAATAGTTCAAAATGTTTGTAATATGTGTTGAACTTTGATCACACATATCGGCACTTCAAAGTATTTTAAAGAACTTATTTTTGTAAAATGTATGTGATTTTATGGGATTTAATTAAAGGTAAAAAGACAAGTTTTCGATCCTTAAAATATTTGACCTGGCTGTCTGCCGGTCGACCGGATCGGTCGACCGTAGCAAAAGTCGGTCGATCGGTCCGGTCGACCGACGTGCACAGGACGTACACGCAGCATGGGCTGGTGGGCCAGTCGACCGTCCAAAGAACTCCGCTATCTGGAAATGGCCCGGTCGACTGGCCAGTCGACCGGCAAAGAGCTGCTGCTCTCTGTATCCAGTCCCGGTCGACCGGAGGCACAACGGTCATAAAAATGACCATTGGGCCGGTCGATCGGGCGGTCGACCAGAAGGGCAAATCTGCCCTTTCCTGCTGCCAACGGGCAGAAATTTTTGAAGGTATAAATGCCCCTCATTTGAGCTAGTTTTTTTCAACAATTTCAAGAGCAAAAATCTTCATCTTCTTAAGTATTTTAGCTACAAGTTTTAAAAGAGTTTTTGGGTTTAAAAGAACAATCTTTATTTGTTTTATAGAGTTGGAAAAATTAAAGAAAAAGAGAAGTCTTTAGGATTTATTTTTGTTCTTCATTTCCATTATATCCTAGAAGTTTTCCTAAGTATTTTCTTTGTGATTTTGATTTCTAAACTCTTTATTTTCTCACACTTGAGCTTATCTATCTATCCTATCTATTAGGATCTACATTGTGAGGATAATGGGTTTGTGGTCTTTGAGATCACCAAGTGTTGTAAACCCTTATCTTTGCTTGGCTTTATGCCTTTCCCTCTAAGTGTAGAGGAGGTTGTGCAATTGGGTTGTTGGTATCCCTCTAAGTGTAGAGATGATTGAGTTTGTTGGTATCCCTCTAGTGAGAGGTTGATATTGTGTTGGCTTTGTGCCTAGCCTCTAGTAAGAAGTTGTATTTGGTGAGAGAGGAGTTGTATACTCCCAAGTTGTATTTGCCCAAATCCTCAGTGGTGGTTCCATGTGTGAGAAGTCATGTGTGGACGCTATAGTGGAAATCCTTCAGTGTGAAGGCGGGGATATAGAGCTGGGTGCTCGAACCTCGAAACATATGTTGGTGTTTGCGTTTGATCCACTATCTCTAAACCTCTCTCTTATATTATGCCTTGCATTGATTCATTTTGTTCATTCATACTTATATGCTTGGTATTGCTTGTGTGTGTGCCTCAATTTGGTTGAATCAAGAGAGCTTTATATAGCACCTCAACTCTTATTTAGAGAAATTTAGAGGAGACAGTCCAGAGCCCTTCACCGGGAATTCGGCTACACTCTTTAGTTACATTAAGTGTGTTGCAATTAAGTTTTAATTTCGCATTATTTGTCATTAGATGAGCCTTACACCTATTCACCCCCCTCTAGGTGTACTTTCAGGGTTTTCAAAAATCTGAATTGAAAATAATTTTAGCATAATTGAAAACTCTTTCAAAATGAAGAATTACGTAACTAGTTTTATGATAATCTTGTAAACTAGTACGAAGTCCTTCAAGTAAGGAATAAAATAAGAATGAATCCATGAAAATATGAAAATTACACGATCATCGACACTCAAATAGCAAGAAAACTCATAAAGCCTCATGAAAAAAATCATGAGTAAACATCAAATATAGAGTGTAAAAAGTCATGTAATCAACAAAATCATGGATATAAGACATTAAAGCTCATATGAAATTCCTTATCAAAAACATAAATATCATCAAAACTAAATAGGCTTCAAGATATATGTATGTTTTGTCTAAATTAGAAGTATACATACACATCACAAACACAAATGAGTCCATAATAAGCAAATGACTCTACGATAGACATGTATATCTAAAGTTTTGACAAAATTGACATATACATGAACCTAAACACATTATTATGAAAACATGTACAAAATAGGAAATACAAGTTAAAATGAAAGAATCAACAAAACTAGGTTATACTAGTACATCTAATAAGGGCAATTGAGCAACATAACACAAACATAAAATAATTAATTTGTGACTCACTAGTTGTACAAGTATATATACAAGTTTTAATGAAAACTACATCTGAACATGTAACCAAAACATGAAGTGCAAAAAAAAAAAACATAAACAAACATGATCATTAAGGTAAATGCACGTGTTTTAGAGCTATAATATACACAATGACTAAACTAAAGTGAGAACACAAAAATATAAGTCCATATAAACATGGGTGTATCTCAAATACTACATATGTATATCACAAGTCTAATTATCATGGCATTTAACATAATAATCATGAAAAACATGAAAACCAATACATGCTAAAAATAATATGAAAGCATGTAAACTAAATGGGAGTTAGAGATCATTACCAAAACCATTAGGGCTCATCTCTAGATCTCCAAACCATGGTGGTCCTCCCACCAAACTTCCCTTGAAAGTGATGCATCCAAAAGTATCACCATTTAGCTCGGAATGCATCCACTATCAAGACACCATTACTCTCACGTCAAGCGAGAGTCCATACCCACATCAAATAAAATAGGAGTGATTTTTCGTGCCCATACCTTATTGGGTCCATGGGGGTTAGTACCTTTCCTAACCCAAACAAATTTGTTTGCAAAATTTGAAATGTTAATCCTATCATAACAAAATCTTGCAAGGTGGCCCTTACGTCTACAATGTATACAAGTGTACACAAGAGCATACCTAGTGTCATATGTGTAAACATGAGAAGCATGTGTATACCGTGAATGGTGTGCATGTATATGTGGTGCATATTTCTTGCGAAATATGGATTCCAATTTCTTATGATCCATAGCACACTGGCTCAAAGTGGAGCCCAAACAATCAACACTTTTTTCAACATACATATATCATTTTTAATACTTGAAGACAAAGTGGAGCATGCAACACTAGATGATGAAGCTATAGTAGCATGGCAAACATGTGAAGAAAAATTATTTTTCAAAAAAATATTTTCCTTTGAAACCAAATCTAGTTCTTTTGAAATTGAAGCAATTTATTTTTCAACGATTGGTTCTCTTTTAAAATAATTTCAAGTTTTGAAGTTAAAGCCTCATTTTTCTTCAAAACAATGTTACAATCATTTTAACTTTTCAAAATTTTATTTTCATTTAGAGAAAGGTCAAGTTGGGATTTCAATGAGTCCCTTTCAATTGAAATCTCATCCCTCTCTTGTAAAACAATATTAAGTTTAGAAGATAAATTTTTTATTTTCTTCTTTTAATGCAAAACTTTTCTTTTTCAAAAGTTTATACTTTTCTAAAAAGTTTTCACATACAATAGATAGTTCTTCATTTAATGCATTTGCATTCATGTAATCATCACAAGAAGAACTAGCACTATCATCTAGTTGAGTATCCGAGTTTACCTCAAGGAAGTCATTACCTTGGATCATGTAGCAAGCTTGCTCGGATTCTTCTCTACTAGATTCCTCCTTCACATATTTTGTCGTTTGAAGTTTGGGAGAGGTCAAAGTGTTCTACACTGCAAAAGCGGAATAACAATGAGAAATCATCATAAGATATTCTTTGCTTAATATTTGTCTTAGTGCCTCTAGGGCTTGTGCATTGGCCTCTATATGCTTGTTATTATCAAAATAAGATTTCTTGGTAGTAGTAAGGTAAACATACATTCCTAAGGTTTTTAAATAAGCACTCATCCTAAACTTCCATATATCGATGTTAGAAACATCAAACATGGGAGGGGCAAGGTAATCCATGAGTGTGTGTAAACAAGTATGTGTGCAAATGCAATTGTAGATTAGCTAACAAAGATCTCACTCCTAGGTGGTTAAACCTAATATCAGGAGCGTAGGCTCTGATACCAATTGAAAATACACCTAGTGGGGGGAGTGAATAGGTGTATGGCTAATCATTGACAAATGATGTAGAATTAAAAACTTATTGCAACACACTTAGTGTAACCAAAGAGTGTAGCCGAATTCCGGTGACGAGCTCTGGACTATCTCCTTAAATTCCTCTAAATAAGACTTGAGGTGCTATATGAAGCACTCTCGGTTCAAGACAAGTTGGGCACACACAAACAATACCAAACATATATGTATGATATAAACAATATGACACAATGCAAGGTATAAAAGAGAGAGAGAGAGTTTAGAGATAGTGGAACAATCGCAAACACCAAGATATGTTTCGAGGTTCGAGTCACTGCTCTACGTCCCCGCCTTCATACAGAAGGATTTCTACTAATGCGTCCACAAAGGACTTCCCACACAAGGAACCTCCACTGAGGATTTGGGTAATACAACACAAAGAGAACACAACTCCTCTCTCCAGCAAACAACCTCTATACAAGAGGCATGACACAACAACTATCACCTCACACAAGAAGGATAAGGCACTAAGCCAAAAAATGATCACCTCTCACTAGAGGGATAAGGCACTAAGCCAAAACTCTAACAATCACATCTACACTTAGAGGATAGGCACAAAGCCAAAACTCCATCCTCAATCACCTCTACACTTAGAGGGATACCAACAGACTCAAAGCAAAGAGATAGTTTATAACTTGCTGATCTCAATGACCACAAACAACCTTGGTGATCACAATAGACCACAAACCAATTTTCTCACAAAAACAATATCCTATAGATAGGATAGAGATGATAGCTCAAGTGTGAGAAAACAAGGAGTTTGAAAAAACAAATCACAAAGAAAAATACTTGGGAAAACAACTAGAATAAGATAGAAAATGAAGATCAAAACCAATATCCAAATACTGTATTTTTCTTTGTTTTGCAACCCTTGAGAAAACAAGTAAAGATAAATCTTTTTAATCCAAAAACTCTTTAAAAACTTTGCTGTAAAACACTTATAAAGATGAGAATTTTTGCTCTTGAAATTCTTGATGAAAACATCCCAATGAATGGGTATTTATAACCCACTCCAAAAACTAGCCGTTGGCAATCTGGGAAAGCCAGATTTGCCCTTCCGGTCGACCGGCCGACGGTCATATTTCTGATTGTTGTGCCTCCGGTCGACTGCATGGTCGACCGGGCCAAGCCTGCGGTCGACCGCCCGGTCGACCACCCAGCACCCGAAAGTGGGGTGCTTTCAGTCGGTCGACCGGGCGGTCGACTGGCCGTTGTGGCTGGCCTTTGTGCACGTCTCTTGCACATCGGTCGAAGACCGACCACTAGTCCGGTCGACCGGCTTGGTCGACCACCAGCTGATCTGGCTGGTTAATATGTAATTTGAAACTTAGGTATTTTAACTCCCATAAAATCACATAAATTTCGCAAAAATAAGTTCTTATAAGATCTTTGAGTACCAAACATGTGTGACAAAAAATCAACACATATTATAAACTATTTGAACCATTTTTGTGATATTGAAATTTGACTTTTAAATAAAAATCGTATTTTCCAAAAACCAACCTTTGAAATGGAAAACTGTTTTCTCCAAAACTCATGTGGATACAAAAATAAGATATTTTAAATTATATTTGAAGAATAGAGTGTATAAATAGAATCCAATACACATGTAAATGATATATCTATGTTTTTATATAAAATCCAAAACCGATTAAATCGAAACCAATAAACTTTAAACTTGTATGTGTGTGAACTTGAGCATATCAATACTATCTATCATTACATAAGATCTAAACACAAGCTAAACACAAACTGAAGTCTCCTTGTCTCCAAACCGACTCGATCCAAATGCGATCCAACGAGCTTGACTCCAACCGAGTGCTAGATGCGATTTTAACGTGCGAGCTCTTGAATCTACATGTGTTAGCTCCAAAACGCCTTTGTTGAAACTAAATACCTACTAAAATCTCGATTAATAACTGAAACTATATAAATACAAGATCATTAGTAAACTATAACTACATGAGTTAATCATCATCAAAACTAGAGTGATGGGCCTTTGGGTTAACAATTACTACTTCCTTCATTTTATCACTCACTAGGTCACTTTCTGACGACCCTGGGCTGCCCAGGTTGGAGATCCGAGATATCTGTAATCACCTAGAGGGGGTAAATAGGTGACTAGCTAATCTAATGGTTAATTAATGCCGAATTAAAACTTATTTAATGCAAACTAAAACTACTTGAACTAAACACCACGTATAACACAAGAGTGTAGCCGGATTCCCCGTGAAGGGCTCTGGACTAACTCCTCAAGATTCCTCTAAATAAGAGTTGAGGTGTCGCGTTGGCTCTCTTGGTTGAATACAAGTGTTAGCAAACAATCCCTAAGCATATAACAATTAAGCACACAATATATCAAGCATATAAAGATAAAGACAATATTAGCATGCAAGATATAAAAACAAGTAAGAGATAGAGGAGAGCAATCGCAAACACGGGACATTTGTTTCGAGGTTCGAGCACACTTGCTCTACGTCCCCGCCTTCAACAATATGAAGGATTTCAACTAAAATCCGATCCCACCGGATCACTCGGTGCCGCAACACCTACAAGGCGAGTTCACACTTGAACTCCTTGGACTCTCTAGTCCCTTTACTCGTTCTCGCAAGAACTACACACCGCAAGCCCACTAGCTCGTTGAGGCTGCACCTCAAACACCGAGTTCACACTAGAACCCGAAACAATGCGAACACACACGTCCGCCTCCTCAAAGCACAAGATGAAGTCTTTGGTGATCTAAACACTTGATCACCTCAAATCATCTCACAACAAAGATCCCTATAGGTAGATATAGCAATGGATAACTCAAGTATGTGTGTGAGAAAACAAGGATTGATTTGGTGGAGGAAAACTCAAGAAATCACTTACAAAACACTCTTGATAAACTTCCCTTTTGATTGGAAATATTTGCTTTAAAATAAGTGGAGAAAAACTCTTAAAAGAATAGGAAAAACTAGTGCAAAATCCCACTTGAAATCTTGTTAAAAACAGTCCATATAAGACCCCCTTTTATAAGCTAGAAAAACTAGCCGTTGGGGCAAATTTAAATCCCAGGCGGCTTTCGGTCGACCGGCCTGGTCGATCGCCAACGGTCAGAAATCTGACCGTTAGAGCCTCGGTCGACCGGCCCGGTCGACCGTGACCTGGAACAAAGAGCAAATACTCTCTGCCGGTCGACCGGCCCGGTCGACCGAGGCTTTCCAGAGAGCAGAAGCTCTCTTGCAGTCGACCGGGTCGGTCGACCAGCCCTCCAGCCAAACTGGCATGCACGTTTGTGCACGTCGGTCGACCGACTCGGTCGACCGACTCCTAGCTCGGTCGACCGGCAGAAGCCAGGACATATCTTTTTAGGGATTTAAAAATTGGCTTTTTATTTTAAATAAAATCCCATAAATTCACGAAAAATCTACAAAAATAGGTTCAGTATTATACTTTGATAAACAAACATGTTTGAGTAAAATCAAAATATGTTACAAATATTTTGAACTATTTTTGTAACTTAGAAATTTTGGCTAAAAATAAAATCTGTATTTTTCCAAAATAGATTTTTCAAAACTTATTGTTCCAAAACTTCTCCAAATACAAAAACAAGAGATTTTAAACACTTTGAAAGCATAGAGTGTATGGATATGATCCACTACACATACATGATGAAATATCTACGTTTTTGATAATAAATACTAAAATGATTATGGTTAAAACACATGTATATATGAAGTCCAAAAACCAAACCGGTATTTTGCCAAAATGAAAAGTCTTTTCCAAAATGAAAATTCTTTTATGAAAACTCATCTAAAACAAGAGTGTGTGTGTATATGATATACTTGAGCAATCCACCAACTATTCTATCATTTACATTTTATCTAAAAATAAAATCTTAACAAAACAAACCTAGACTCAAGTCTTGATCATGAAGGTCTTCACTTGAAGTCTTCACATCTTCTTGACTTGGTCCAAACTTGATCCAAAGAGCTAGACTCCTCTTGAGTACTTGATGTGGTCTCTATGCATAGGCTCTTGAATCAAACTGTGTTAGCTCCAAACTTAACTTTAAACCCTTTGTTGAAGCTAAACACCAACTAAGATCTTGATCATAAATCTGAGACTAATTAAACACAAGATCATTAGTACTATAACTACATGAGTTGATCATCATCAAAACTAGAGTGATGGGCCTTTGGGCCAACAATCTCCCCTTTCTGATGATGACAAAACTCATGGAGTTATATATGCATGGATTAAAGTAAAGCTTCAAAGAAGCTCCCCTTCACTCTTGCATAACAAATAAGCAATAAGATATGGCAATAAAGCACATAAAACTAAACAACTAAACATGCATCAACAAGGTGAGAGACATAAAACATAAATCTAAAATCCTTTTTCCAAAAACTTTTCTCCCCCTTTTTGTTTAAACTTTTAAAAACATTCTTCCATTTTCTAAAACACAAGATGCATAAACTCAATATATGCAAAAATACAAATATGCATAAACTCAATATATGCAAAAACACAAATATGCATATATAAACTCAAAATCTTTCTCCCTCTTTTTTCATTCATCAATAAAGGGGTCAAAGAAAATAATAAAACAATGTTCTTCCCCTCTTTGTTAGAAAAAAAATCAACAAAGGGGTGAACTCAAATCAATCAATAAAAGATATATGCGATATACATTCATGAAGAGGAAGACGCTAAGTTAACTTCCCTACATACATGCATTACATAAAGAAGGAATGACAAGCCCTTAATTCACATAACACATAATATGCAATGCATAAGAAGCTCCCCTTCACACGTGTACCGCATAAAGAAGAGTTGTCAAGCTCCTCAATATAAGATATACTCAATATGAATCTATATGTAGAAGAGATGTTAAGCTCCCCTTGCATATAGACAATATATATCAAAACATTTTTTAGTCAAATTTTTAATAATTACATAAAACAAATTTTAAAATTTACTCAAGGTAATAAAACACATTTTGAGATACCTTTGTAAATAAACAAAATTTTGAGATACCAATTAGAACTATATTTTGATACCAATTTAAATTTTCATGGATACCAATTGAAATAAATAGTTCAATAGATATCAATTAAAATATATTATTTATTTTGATATCAATAATAAACAAATACCAATTGTAAAAAAAATACCAATTGAAGATAATGCATAAGCTTATATAAAAAGTACCAATTGAGAAATCAATTGAAAATTAAGATTTGAATTAAGCTTAGCATAAACATACCTTGTGCTTTTAACATATAAATATCTTGAAAATCAAGCACAAGCAAATCATATATATGTATGAAAAGAGAATACTAATAGAAATTGATATTATTTTAAATGAAGCATACATATAGAAAACAAAATATGAGTATATACAAAATAAATATCAATTGAGATACCAATTGAAAATAATAATATAAATCAAGTATATAACTCATAATTATCACCCTTTTTATGCACAAGATAAAAGATTTTCAATAAGGCTTACATGGCATACTCGCCCATCTGTCCTCCCTTAAAAGGGTTGGTAGGGTTTTCAAAAAATAAAGTTTGAAAAATATTTTTATAGTGAAAACACTACCAAATGAAGAATAAATAACTAGTTAAAATAATTTTTAAAAAACTAGTTAAAGATCCTTCAAACATGAAATCAAATCATATGTATTTCATGAATCATACTAAATACACAAGAATTGACACTCAAAATCAATAAAACTCATAAAAGTGTTCATGAAACAAGATCATGATTAAACAAATGAAGTGTGAGTGTACAAAAATCATATAATTAGCATTTTCTATGAAGATAGTCAATAAAGCTCAAAGCAAATATCATTTTATCAAACAAAAAATGAAAATTTATTTTTCATTTAAATATAACTTCTAGGTATATGTATAATTTATCCAAAACTAACAATATGCATATATATCCCAAACATAAAAAGAGTCTATGATATAATTTGCATGAAAGCAAGAGATTCAAATGACATACATGTGTATTTATTAGATTTGAATACAAAATACATATACATGAAGTAAAACATGAAAATTGACAAAACAAGTGTAAATGAGAGAATCATCAAAAATAGGCTTTACATGTGCATATAGTGAGTACAAATGAACAATAAAGTGCAAACGTATATGAATCAAATGTTGCTCACTACTTGTACAAGTATATACACAAGTTTTGATAAAAATTACATTTAAACAAGTATTTACCACATGAAGCCTAAAACATAAAACATGAACATTTTAACAAACACTAAAAACATGCTAAAGATCATCAATCATAAAAGCATGTAAATAAACTAGGAGTTTTAGAGATATTTACCAACACATGAACTACACTCTAAGTCTCCAAAACATGGTAGTCGTCCCACCAAACTTCCTTGATAGTGGTGCATCAAATGTGTGTCCATCAAGTCCATGTGCATCCACCATCAAGGCACCAACTCTCTCACGTTTTGTGAGAGCCCGCACCTACATCAAATACACAAGGTGGGGATTTTGGTACCCATTTTCTTTTGGGTCCACGGGGGTTAGCATCTAATGGAACCCAAACATTCTTCTTAGCAAAATTAATATGATGTATCTTATCAAACTAAAACTTTGCTAAATGGCCTTTGCGGCCATAATGTGTACACTTGTACACTCTAGGATGCATATGTGTATGAGTGTGATTATGGCGTGCAAAGTGTGCATATTCATGATGTGGGTGATGTGCATGAACATGGGAAACTTGTTTCTTTTGAAACAAGGATTCCAATCTCTTATGATTAAATGCACATTTGCTCAAGGTTGAGCTCAAATAATCAATTTTATTTTTCAAAAATTTAATCTCATTCTGATTAATAGTGGCATGTAAAGCATGGTGAGATTGAGAATCATTATTCTTTTTCTTTTTAGAAACATTTTCTTTTTCTTTTTCAACCATTTTTCTTTTCAAAGAAGTGTTTTCATGCAAAGCAATTTCTTTTTGTTTTTCCATCAAAACAATTTTATTTTTCAAAGTAGTGTTTCTTTCACAAAGATTATTCATTTTAGAAAGCAAGGAAACATTTTCATTTTTCAAAGATTCATTTTCTTTTAAAATATTTTCAAATTTTTCTTGCAAAGAATCTTTTTCATTTAACATGGCATCAAATTTGTTTTTCATTTTCTTATTATCCTTTTAAGCAATTCATATTTTTCTAGGAGTTGTTGACAAAATAATTCAAGTTCATTATAGGACAAATAAACATCCTCTTCTAGCTCGGATTAGATAGTTACCTCAAGGGGGTTATCCCCTTGGACCATGTAGCATACATTGGAAGCGTCACTTCCAACATCCGAGTCGCTCCCTGCATAATATTGTTCATTTTCGACAAGGGAGATGATGGTGTTCCAAACTACAAAAGTCGAGTCAATGTTAGCAACCCTACATAAATAATCATTATTTAGGGTACTCTTCAAAGCATGAATGGCTTTTGAGTTAGCCTCAATATATTTGCTATTATTAACATATGAATCTTTAATAGTAGCAAGATAAACATGAATGCCTAGGCCTTTGAGGTACAAAGACATCTTAGGATGTTAAGAATGTCAAAGGTGGGAGGTGACATGAAATCCATGATGTGTGTAAATAAATATTGTGATTAGCTATAAAATGAGGATCTTTAACTCTAGGTTGTTAGACCCAAATCAAGAGCACTTAGCTCTGATACCAATTGTAATCACCTATAGGGGGTGAATAGGTGACTAGCTAATCTAATGGTCAATTAATGCGGAATTAAAACTTATTTAATGCAAACTAAAACTACTTGAACTAAACACCACGTATAATACAAGAGTGTAGCCGGATTCCCCGTGAAGGGCTCTGGACAAACTCCTCAAGATTCCTCTAAATAAGAGTTGAGGTGCCACGTTGGCTCTCTTGGTTGAATACAAGTGTAAGCAAACAATCCCCAAGCATATAACAATTAAGCACACAATATATCAAGCATATAAAGATAAAGACAATATTAGCATGCAAGATATAAAGACAAGTAAGAGATAGACAGAGCAATCGCAAACACAGGAGATTTGCTTCGAGGTTCGAGCACACTTGCTCTACGTCCCCGCCTTCAACAATATGAAGGATTTCAACTAATTCCGATCCCACCAGATCACTCGGTGCCGCAGCACCTACAAGGCAAGTTCACACTTGAACTGCTTGGACTCTCTAGTCCCTTGTACCCGCAAGAACTACACACCGCAAGCCCACTAGCTCGCCGAGGCCGCACCTCAAACACCGAGTTCACATTAGAACCCAAAACAATGCGAACACACACGTCCACCTCCTCAAAGCACAAGATGAAGTCTTTGGTGATCTAAACACTTGATCACCTCAAATCCTCTCACAATAAAGATCCCTATAGGTAGATATAGCAAAGGATAGCTCAAGTATGTGTGTGAGAAAATAAGGATTGATTTGTTGGAGGAAAACTCAAGAAATCACTTTCAAAACACTCTTGATAAACTTCCCTTTTGATTGAAAATATTTGCTCTAAAACAAGTGGAGAACAACTCTTAAAAGAGTAGGAAAAACTGGTGCAAAAGCCCACTTGAAATCTTGTTAAAAACAGTCCATATAAGCCCCCCTTTTATAGGCTAGAAAAACTAGCCGTGGGGCAAATTTATAGCCCAGACGGTTGTCGGTCGACCGCCAACGGTCAGAATTCTGACCGTTGGAGCCTCGGTCGACCGGCCCGGTCAACCGTGGCCTGGAACAGAGAGCAGATACTCTCTGCCGGTCGACCGGCCCAGTCGACCGGGGCTTTCCAGAGAGCAGAAGCTCTCTGGCGGTCGACCGGGTAGGTCGACCGGCCCTCCAGCCAAACTGGCGTGCACGTTTGTGCACGTCGGTCGACCGACTCGGTCGACCAGTCCGGTCGACTGGCAGAAGCCAGGACATATCTTTTTAGGGATTTAAAAATTGGCTTTTTATCTTAAATAAAATCCCATAAATTCACAAAAAATCTACAAAAATAGGTTCAGTATTATACTTTGATAAACAAACATGTTTCAGTAAAATCAAGACATGTTACAAACATTTTGAACTACTTTTGTAACTTAGAAATTTTGGCTAAAAATAAAATCTGTATTTTTCCAAAATAGATTTTTCAAAACTTATTTTTTCAAAACTTATTTTTTCAAAACTTCTCCAAATACAAAAACAAGATATTTTAAACACTTTGAAAGCATAGAGTGTATGGATATGATCTACTACACATACATGATGAAATATCTATGTTTTTGATAATAAACACTAAAATGGTTATGGTTAAAACACATGTATATATGAAGTCCAAAAACTAAACCGGTATTTTGCCAAAAGGAAAAGTCTTTTCCAAAATGAAAATTCTTTTATGAAAACTCATCTAAAACAAGAGTGTGTGTGTATATGATATACTTGAGCAATCCACCAACTATTCTATCATTTACATTTTATGTAAAAACAAAATCTTAACAAAACAAACCTAGACTCAAGTCTTGATCTTGAAGGTCTTCACTTGAAGTCTTCACATCTTCTTGACTTGGTCCAAACTTGATCCAAAGAGTTAGACTCCTCTTGAGTACTTGATGTTATCTTGATGCATAGGCTCTTGAATCAAACCGTGTTAGCTCCAAAACTTGACTTTAAATCCTTTATTGAAGCTAAACGCCAACTAAGATCTTGATCATAAATCTGAGACTAATTAAACACAAGATCATTAGTACTATAACTACATGAGTTGATCATCATCAAAATTAGAGTGATGGGCCTTTGGGCCAACAATATCGTCATACCAGATATTTCACGGATATACATAGGAGACTCGTCACCTATACTATTTTATTATTTTATCTTTATTTTCTTATTTATCCCTATTTTCTTATCTATCATGATCATTGATCTCTTTTACATGCATTCTTATACTTATTTAATGCTGAAATTATTGTGTATATTTGATTATTTCCTATACTGAGTTTAGCATACGTATGTGAGGGTATTTCACCCTGCGTACATACGTCGCCGTAGCGTTCCCGTATTCGTTAGATCAGGGATGTTACACAGAGGGAGGGGCAGAAATGAAGGGGGCAAGGAGGTGGAGGAAGCAGAGGAGACTAAGGAGGCATGGGAGGAGGAGGAGGGTAGTGAGGAGGCAGAGGGAGCTAGAGAGAAGGGGAGGGAAGTGGAGGCAGAGGGAGCTGGGGAGGAGGTGGAGGGAGAGATTGGAGGAGGTGAGGGAGAGAGCAGGCAACAGATGGGTTGGGAAGGGTCTAGGGGGAGTTTAGTTTTTTGTTTTTTTAATTTTGTTGGTGGAGATTAAGGGGAAAAAATAAGGTAATCTGGTTATTAATTTGTCATATGATATGCAAGTGTCCATTTTATTACACCAGAGTTGACGAAGGGTATTTTTTGAAAATTTTTCTAGGAAAATTTGTGATAATGTTTTGTTTTGAGAGTTCGTGATATTTTTTTAAAACTGACTAAAAATTCATGGTATTTTACCAAAATTTTGCCGTAAAAATTCAATCAAGCTCATTCAATGTTTCAGTTTAAAGGCGATGTTATTGGTTCGGGATTCTTGAGTTCCACATAGTCAATTTTTATGATTTCAAAGTTTAGTATTATTAGTTCATGGCTGAGACTTCGATTTTAAAATCAAGTATTATTGATCTAAGACTGAGATTTGAATTTCAAAATTTAACGTTTTTGTTATTGGTCATTAGGACTGAGCTATTCGGACAATTTTAACATTGTTATTAAAATCCTACAAAAAATATCATGGTTGCAATCCAAATTGTACTAGTCGTATTCTAAAATATTTGAGTCTGAGTGCGAGAACAAGTGAAATCCAACTAAAATGTCCAAATCCTGCAAGATTATTGTCCGAATCTGGCTCAAGAATCTCAAACCAATAATACCCCCTAAGCTCCCTAAAAGGAATGAGTAAGCTTGAGTATTTGAGCATAGGCTCAGTCAGTGGCAGACGTATGTGAAGGTTCACCTAGAGGGGGGTGAATAGGTGATGGCTAATCTAATGTTCACTTAATGCCAAATAATGCGGAAGCTAAAAACAATTATGGCCTAAACAAACTATCTAAACTAAACACCACGTATAACACAAGAGTGTTGCCGAATTCCCCGTGAAGGGCTCTGGACAAACTCCTCTAGATTCCCCTGGAATGGTTGAGGTGCCGCGTTGGCTCTCTTGGTTGAATACAAGTGTTAGCAAAAATCCCAAGCAAGTATATCAAAAAAGCATACAATGAATATCTAGCATATAGAGATGAGCATAGTAAAAGTATACAAGATATAAACAAAGGAGACAAAGAGAGAGAGAGTGAGCAATCGCAACACAAGGGATTTATTTCGAGGTTTGAGCACCCTTGCTCTACATCCCTGCCTTCGACACACGAAGGATTTCCACTATAATCGATCCCAATGGATCACCCGGTGCCGCAACACCTACAACTCTCGGACTCCCTAGTCCGTACACACCGCAAGCCCACCGGCTCGCCGAGGCCGCACCTCAAACAAGAGTTCGCACCCGAACCCGAAACACCGAGTCCACACTAGGACCCGAAACAATGCGAACACAACTGTCCGCCTTCTCAAAGAAACAAGAAAAGATCTCTTGGTGATCTAAACACTTTGATCACCAATAAAAACTCTCACAACAAAACCCTATAGGTAGATATAGCAATGGATAGCTCAAGTGGGTGTGTGAGAAAACAAGGATGGAGATGGTGGAGGAAAACTCAAGAAATTCTCTTTTACACTTTTGATAAAACTTTCCTTTTGATTGGAAATATTTGCCCCCAATTTTGTGGAGAAAAACCTCTGAAAAGAGTAGAAAAAATTGGCTCTAAAACTTCTCTAAAATCTTATCGAAAATAATGACCAAACCCCCAAATTTATAGGCTCTCAAAAACTAGCCGTTGGGGTCTGTCAGACCTGTCGGTTGACCGCCAACGGTCAAAAATCAGACCGTTGGAGCCTCCGGTCGACCGCCCGGTCGACCCAAAAGAACAGAGAGCATTGCTCTCAGTTCCGGTCGACTGTGTCGGTCGACCGGCCATCTGCCAGGTCAAGGCGTGCACGTCGTGCACGTCGGTCGACCGAGCCGGTCGACCGACTTCAGAGTTAGTCGACTAGCAAGGTAGTAAGTCGACTATCTGAAGCCTGAAAACAGTTTTTCTGGGATTTAAAACTAAGTCTTTTGATTGAAATAAAATCCCATAAAATACTTAAAAATCTACAAAAATAGTTTTACCAATATACTTTGATAAACAAACATGCTTGCACAAAATCAAGGCATGTTATAAAAGATTTGGACTATTTTTGTAATATGGAAATATTGGCTCAATTGAAAACTTGTATTTTTCCAAAAACTTATTTTCCATAAACTTCTTCAAGATACAAAAATAAGATATTTTGAATTCATTAAAGCATAGTGTGTATGGATATGATCCACTACACAAATAAGATATCTATATTTTTGATAATAAGCATAAACTTGATTTTGGTTGAAAGATGTAAACATGAATACCAAAAGCCAAATAGTATTTTGTCACAAAGAAAAAATCTTTTCTAAACTAAAAAATCTTTTATGAAAACATATCTATCAAGAGTGTGTGTGTGTGTGTGTAAGTGTACTTGAGCAATCCACCAACTACTCTATCCTTTACATTTTATCTAAAAAATAAAATCTTCTAAAAACTAAATCTTATACCTAGACACAAGTCTTGATCTTGAAGTCTTCCCTTGAAGTCTTCTCATCATCTTGACTTGATCCAAATGCAATCCAACGAGCTCGACTCCTCTTGAGTACTTGATGTGATCTTGATGCATAGGCTCGTGAATCAACCCGGTGTAAGCTCCAAAACTTGACTAAAATCCTTTGTTGAAGCTCCACACCTACTAAGATCTTGATAACAAATCTGTCACTAATTAAATACAAGATCATTAGTAAACATAACTACATGAGTTGATCATCATCAAAACTAGAGTGATGGGCCTTTGGGCCAACAATCTCCCCTTTTTGATGATGACAAAACTCATGAAATTATATATGCATGGATTAAAGTAAAGCTCCAAAGAAGCTCCCCCTTAACTCATGCATAACACATAAACAATATAATATGGAAATGAAGCACATGACATGTATGCAAATCAAGGAGATAAAACAAAATCAAATTCTTTTTCTCCTATTTGCAAAACAAAACATATATGCATAAACATAAATCCTTTAATAAAAACATGCATATATAGCAAATACCTCTCCCCCTTTTGTCAATCATCAACAAAGGGTTTAAGGTAAAACAAAATCATCAAATCTTTCTCCCCCTTTTTGTCATAAACAAAGAGATCAATAAGGGGTCAAATCAAATATATCAATAAAAAGGTTATATGCGATATACATTCATGAAGAGGAAGATGCTAAGTTAGCTTCCCTACACATATATATTACATGAAAGAGGGATGACAAGCCCTAATTCACATAACATATAATATGTAATGCATAAGAGGAGATGTGAAGCTCCCCCTACACACGTGTACCACATAAAGAAGAGTTGTCAAGCTCTTCAATACACAATACACTCAACATGAATTTATATGTAGAAGAGATGTTAAGCTCTCCTTGCATATAGGAAATACAAATCATTTTTTTTTTTTAATTTTTCTTAAACAAAATTTTAAAGGTATCAGAGCTTTTGTAAAACAAACAAATTTTAAGATACCAAAATGAAAATAATCATTATTGTAAATCATATTGATACCAAATGAAAGTTAACAAATATGAGGTTGAAACATATTGATACCAATAGTAAACATAATGATCAAAAAATTTTATTTTTCATCATAAACTTTATGCTTTTAAAAATGTGAACCAATTGTAAGTTAAGCACATGAAAATCATATATATGTATGAAAAAAATATACCAATTGAAATTGATACATACATATATAAGAAAAACAAAATATGAGTATATACAAAAATTATCAATTTAGATACCAATTGAAAGAATCCAATGATACCAATTGAAAATGACAATGTAAATCAAGTATATAACTCATAAATTATGCCTCCCAACCAAGTTCAAGATTAAAATGTTTTTCTCATAAAGCATACATGAATATGATCTCCCATCCAACCTCCCATTAGATGGTAAGGGTTTTCAAAAATTAGATTTGAAAATATTTTAGCATTGAAAATCACTACCAAATGAAGAACAATAACTAGTTAAAATAATTTTTGAAAAACTACTTAAAGATCCTTCAAAAACATGAAATCAAAGCATATGTATTTCATGAATCATACCAAATATAAGAATTGACACTCGATCTATGAAGCTCAAAAATATGTTCATGAATCAAAGTCATGACAAAAGAAATAAAGTGTGAGTGTTCAAAAGTCATGTAAATAGCATTTTCATGAAAATAGACATTGAGGCTCAAAAAGTGTGAGTATCATTTTTTTATTTTTATCAAACAAACATGAAAAATTCATTTTTCATTAAAATAAAACACACTTTTAGGTATATGTATGATTTATCCAATCCTAACAATACACATACATATCCCAAATATAAAACGAGTCTATTAATAGTATTTGCATGAAGGCAAGAGACTCAAAATGGATATACATGTATATTTATTAGATTTGAATTAAAGATACATACACATGAAGTAAAATCATAAAATTTGGTAAAGCATGTATAAATGAGAGAATCATCAAAACTAGTCTATACATGTGCATATAGTGGGTACAAATGAACATGAAGTGCAAACATATATAAAACAAATGTAACTCACTATTTGTACATGTATAATACAAGTTTTGATAAAACTACATCTAAGCATGTTTTTACCACATGAAGCACATAAAACAAATAAAATATGATCATGCTAAAAATATCAAGAATGAACAACCTGAACATAAAAAGTAGGAGTTTAGAGATTGTTACCAACTCCAAAGCTCCAATCATGGTGGTCTTTCCCACCAAAACCTCCTTGATAGCGGTACTCCAAATATGTGTCCTTTTAGTTCAAGTGCACCCACCATCAAGGCACCAAGTCTCTCACGTCTTGAGAGATCCCTCACCTACATCAAAAACATGGGGTGGGGGTTTTGGTACCCATTTTTTCTTGGGTCCTTTGGGTTAGTCTTGTAAGGAACCCAAAAATTTTTATTATTAGCAAAATTAAAATGATGCAACTTGTCATAACAAATTTTGCTAAATGGCCTTTGCGGCCACAATATGTACAAGTGTACACCTTAGGATGCTTATGTGTAGGAGTGTGATCATGACGTGCAACATAAGCATATGCATGATGATGTTGTGCATGAATGTGTGGAGTTTGTTTCTTTGAAAACAAAGACTCCAATCTAGAATGGTTGAATGCACACGAGTTCAAAGTTGAACTCAAACAATTCATTTTATTTTTCAAAACATTAATCTCATTTGTGGTGGCATGTAAAGCATGATGAGATAAAGAATCATTTTTCTTTTTCTTTTGAAAAGCATTTTCTTTTTCTTTTTCAACAAATTTTCTTTTTAAAGAGTTATTTTCTTGAAAAACACTTTCTTTTTGTTTTTCCACCAAATCAATTTTATCCTTCAAAATAGTGTTCCCTTCACACAAATCATTTAATTTAGACATAAGGGAAACATTTTCATTTTCCAAAACATTATTTTCTTTTCTAAGCATGCAACCTTAGTTCTAAATGAATCATTCTCCTTATGCATGCAATCAAATTTCTTTTTCAAAATTTTATTATCTTTCTTAATCATGTCATATTTTTCAAGTAGGAGTTGACAAAAAGTGGTAAGCTCATCATATGACATGTCCTCATCCTCGGATTCGGTAGTTACCTCAAGGGGGTTATCCCCTTGAACCATATAGCACAAGTTGGAGGTGTTGCTTCCAACATCCGAGTCGCTCCTCGCATAGTTTTGATCATTTTCGCTAAGGGAGATCAAGGTGTTCCAAACTACAAAAGCCGAATCAAGATTAGCAACCCTAGATAAATAAACATCATTTAGGGTAGACTTTAAAGCATGAAGGGCTTTTGCATTAGCCTCAATATTCTTGCTATCATTAATATAAGAATCTTTAATTGTAGCAAGATAAACATGAATGCCTAAGGCCTTGAGGTACATAGACATCTTAACCTTCCAAATTTGGATGTTAAGAATGTCAAAGGTGGGTGGTGACATGAAGTCCATGGTGTGTGTACAAAATATTATGATTAGCCTAAAAATGAGGATCTTTAACTCTAGGTTGTTAGACCCAAATCAGAGTACCAAGCTCTGATACCAATTGAAGGTTCACCTAGAGGGGGGATGAATAGATGATGGCTAATCTAATGGTCACTTAATGCCAAATAATGCGGAAGCTAAAAACAATTATGACCTAAACAAACTATTTAAACTAAACACCACGTATAACACAAGAGTGTTGCCGAATTCCCCGTGAAGGGCTCTGGATAAACTCCTCTAGATTCCCCTGGAATGGGTTGAGGTGCCGCGTTGGCTCTCTTGGTTGAATACAAGTGTTAGCAAACAATCCCAAGCAAGTATATTAATAAAACACACAATGAATATCTAGCATATAGAGATGAGCATAGTAAAAGTATGCAAGATATAAACAAAGGAGACAAAGAGAGAGAGAGTGAGCAATCGCAAACACAAGGGATTTGTTTCGAGTTTCGAGCACCCTTGCTCTACATCCCCGCCTTCGACACACGAAGGATTTCCACTATAATCGATCCCAATGGATCACCCGGTGCCGCAACACCTACAACTCTCGGACTCCCTAGTCCGTACACACCGCAAGCCCACCGGCTCGCCGACGCTGCACCTCAAACAAGAGTTCGCACCCGAACCCGAAACACCGAGTCTACACTAGGACCCGAAACAATGCGAACACAACCGTCCGCCTTCTCAAAGAAACAAGAAAAGTTCTCTTGGTGATCTAAACACTTTGATCACCAATACAAACTCTCACAACAAAACCCTATAGGTAGATATAGCAATGGATAGCTCAAGTGGGTGTGTGAGAAAACAAGGATGGAGATGGTGAAGGAAAACTCAAGAAATTCTCTTTTACACTCTTGATAAAACTTTCCTTTTGATTGGAAATATTTGCCCTCAATTTTGTGGAGAAAAACCTCTGAAAAGAGTAGGAAAAACTAGCTATAAAACTTCTCCAAAATCCTATCGAAAACAATGACCAAACCCCCAAATTTATAGGCTATCAAAAACTAGCCGTTGGGGTTTGTCAGACCTATCGGTCGACCGCCAACGGTCAAAAATCAGACCGTTGGAGCCTCCAGTCGACCGCCCGGTCGACCCAAAAGAACAGAGAGCACTGCTCTCAGTTCCGGTCGACTGTGTCGGTCGACCGGCCATCTGCCAGGTCAAGGCGTGCACGTCGTGCACGTCGGTTGACCGAGCCGGTCGACCGACTTCAGAGTTAGTCGACTAGCAAGGTAGTAAGTCGACTATCTGAAGCCTGAAAACAGTTTTTCTGGGATTTAAAACTAAGTCTTTTGATTGAAATAAAATCCCATAAAATACTTAAAAATCTACAAAAATAGTTTTACCAATATACTTTGATAAACAAACATGCTTGCACAAAATCAAGGCATGTTATAAAAGATTTGGACTATTTTTGTAATATGGAAATATTGGCTCAATTGAAAACTTGTATTTTTCCAAAAACTTATTTTCCATAAACTTCTTCAAGATACAAAAACAAGATATTTTGAATTCATTAAAGCATAGTGTGTATGGATATGATCCACTACACAAATAAGATATCTATGTTTTTGACAATAAGCATAAACTTGGTTTTGGTTGAAAGATGTAAACATGAATACCAAAAACCAAATAGTATTTTGTCACAAAGAAAAAATCTTTTCTAAACTAAAAAATCTTTTATGAAAACATATCTATCAAGAGTGTGTGTGTGTAAGTATACTTGAGCAATCCACCAACTAATCTATCCTTTACATTTTATCTAAAAAACAATATCTTCTAAAAACTAAATCTTATACCTAGACACAAGTCTTGATCTTGAAGTCTTCCCTTGAAGTCTTCTCATCATCTTGACTTGGTCCAAATGCAATCCAACGAGCTCGACTCCTCTTGAGTACTTGATGTGATCTTGATGCATAGACTCGTGAATCAACCAGGTGTAAGCTCCAAAACTTGACTTAAAATCCTTTGTTGAAGCTCCACACCTACTAAGATCTTGATAACAAATCTGTCACTAATTAAGCACAAGATCATTAGTAAACATAACTATATGAGTTGATCATCATCAAAACTAGAGTGATGAGCCTTTGGGCCAACAGTATGATGTTTTCCAGTGTGAGTGTAAATGTAATAAGAATTTCAGCGTAAGCGTAAATGAAATAAGATAAGAAAGAAAAAATAAAAAATAATATTATACCCATCAAGACTTGAACTTGGGCCTCCAATAACTTAGATTTATAAGTTACCACTTGAGGTAAAACTCAAAGTGTCTTTATAATAAAAAAATTAATCTAAAAAGAAGATATTATATACAAAAAAGTTACTATTCCATTATTTTATAAAATCTAGTGTGGGTGTCCGCCCACACTGAACTGTGTATGGCTCTGCCCCTAGGCTCAGTTTAGCTCAACCTCGAACTCGACTAGTTTGATGGTCTTATAATCGTGTCGACTCGTATTCGAGCTCAACTTGTCAAAATGCCTAATAAGTTAGGATAAAGGTTTGCTTTAAAGTCAAAATCAATTTAGTGGAGTTTCTAAATGATCTATTGATATATAATTATAGTGACATTTATTAATAAAATTTAACCATTAATTATTAGAATTTAAACATTAGTTATTAATAATTAATTATTAGTAATAAATCATTATTAATTATAAAATTTATATTATGTGTCTTCTAAGATAATTATTAATATTAGAAACTAATAATATTTTTTTTTGGGGTTTGGGCCAACTGGCCCATTTGCAGTGAATCAGGCCCAAGGTGATGTTAGGCTCACTGCACAACTGTAACCTGACGAGCACAATTTTATCACATTTTCATACTCTTATTTATCTATTATTTGTATATAAATAATGCTACTCGGGTATATTTGATTGAATTTTGCGGGGAACAGCTAAAGGAAAGAGAAGAGAAATCCGGTTACTTTTAGCAATAAAATCACGCAATTTGTAAAAGATTGAGGCTTGCTTTTCAAGCATGTTGCAGTGTTTTGGCCATAACGTTAGTTATATGACCCCGAGAGAAGTCATTCAAGATATCTGCGAAAAGAGAATTCGAAAATCTATAATTTTAATATTGAGAGTTTTTTCTCATTCCACTGTTTGATTGCTCGTATTGGCCATTTACAGAATTAGCATGAGTCAAAATTGATATGTAATATCTTTAATTTGAGGGGGTTTTTGTAAAAAATTCTTTATTTTATAAGGAGGAGAGAGGGCTGCTGTGGCTGTCATCTAAGTTTTAATGTATAATGTATGGCATGTCTCTCCTCTTACATTGATTGCATTCATTTCTTTTTCCAATTTGTCATTCTCTGTGATTTGGTGCGTGTTGGATGTCACAAAGCAAAGCAGGTGCTTCTCCTTATTCCACAGCATAAGGGACGCCGGGGATTGGGGCCCGCATGTGGGTCCCTGCACATAATGAGAGGCGGCAACACTCAGGTAAAGCCCTTGGCCCTTTGCAGGTAATGAGTTATTTCTTTAGTTAGATTTTCTATTAATTAAGTTAGTTGTAGTTAGTTAATTTAATTGTTTAATTAGTTCAATTAGTTTTATTTTGGTTCTTTTAATTAATTTAGTTATTTGATTAATCTTAATTACTATATTGTTTTATTAATTGCATCATAAGTAGTTAATTATTTTCAAGTACTTAGAAGAGATAAACTTAGCCGGTAGATCTCCTGACTAGGACCGGTTGCACGCATCTAGTGACCTAAATCTTTTATGAGATTAATTTCTAGAACGACCAAGTATTTAACAGGTTATGTATCTCTAGTTAATGGTCCATGCTTAGGTTTTTGCTATTTTTTGCATTTTATTTAATTGTTAATTTTAATCACCTTTTATGAATCATGTGACGTAGATAACATTGTGTGCTTAACTCGAACGTTCAGACTTTAGTTGCCTATTAGAAATAGGAGATTTGATGTGTACAGCTGACTGGTGTGGAGACCGAGATTGACCACTTGATTCTAATTTTGGAGACTCAATCCTAGGTGCTTGACTTGATTTTTATAGATTAATTCTTAGTTTAAAAATCCAAATTCCAAAACCTTTACCAATTTGCCTAGAAGTGTTAAAACCGTAAGCATCACCTGTCCTAGTGGATTGACCCTCAAGTGCTATACCGAACGACCGCGCACTCGCAGTTATTTAAAACGGGAGAGCGAAATCTCTCCATCACAACCCCACTTGGCCCCTCCTTCTGCTGGGAAAAATTCAGGGACTTGGAGAGAGGACTCTACGGCTGAGGCCACCAACACTGCCTATCATGACACCTTCGAAAAGGTGAAAGTTGTAGCTGCCAAAGCCAACGTTGCAACCACTGCTTCTCCCACACCCACTGAGACACCACTTCTTGATGTGACGATGCAAGAACCCATGGCGCTTCATTTCTAGCCAAGCGAAAGGAAAAACAGACGGATTCTATCTATTTGCGCATCTCCAAGCCGACGATAAAATCCTCCAAGCAATCCAAGATTGTTGTCAAGATAATTGCCGCTTCCAAGTTCAGCTCCACTTCGGGTTCAAATCTTTTTCTTGCCGGTGTACTTGATATCTCTTTAGCCCCTGAATAAACTTAAATGCGATTTGGACTGTATGACGGTAATTAATCATCTCTCAATTTCACTTTTGTTTTTTTTTTCCGCATTTTTTCTTTCTTTGTTTGACTATAAAAAAAGAAATAAATACCATGAACTTTCATTTTTGCAAAATACTACCACGAACTTTGGCACTTGCAAAAAACTACCCAAAACTATCAAATGACTGCTAACGAGAAAAAGAGAAAAACAATTTTACCCTCTTTTAACACACAAATTTTTTAAAAAAAATAGCGAGAGATCTAAGAAGAGATGGTAGCACCAAGGAAGGGCGAGGAGGAGAAAGAGGGTGCATGGGGAGGTGGCAGTGGCGGGGGGATGGGCGTGGAGGGGCAGAGGGAGTGGCGGATGTGGAGGGGGCCGAGGAGGAGGACGAGAAGGCGGCGAGGAAGGTGGACGAGGCAGAAGGGTTGGGGAGGTCAGGGAGGTGGAGGAGATAAAGGGCGTTGATCTATATATTTATTCCAATCAAGATCTCCATAACTCTAGAATCAGATCCCAAATTGCATCGAAAACATAACTTTTTGACGCAATTATAGGACATCAGTGTATTTTTAAAACAAAAATTCTCAAATTTAGCGTAGATCTAGAAGCTGACATATTGCGTCGAATAAATTATTTCAACGCAATATTTAATTTTAAAATTTAATTTATTTTACATTTTGCGGCAAAAATTCGACGTAAATTGTTAGATTCATATTTTTAAATTTTATTGCGGGGAATTTTCGGCGCAAATTGTAAAATTCAAATTTGTAAAATTTATTTTATTTTATAATTGTGGTGAATTTACGCCGCAAATTATAAATATTGCATCAAAATTTGACGTAATATTTAAATTTCACATAATTTACAAAAATTGTTGACTGTCAAAAATTCGATGCAATATTTAAATTTCACATAATTTACAAAAATTGTTGACATAGTCGAAAATTTGATGCAATATTTACGAATTGCGGCGAATTTTCAACGTAACAATTGCGTCGAGGTCTTTTGCGTCGACTGTTTTCGACGCAAAAATTGGACGCAACCTATGAAAATTCGACGCAAAATATCTATTTTCAACGCAAATATTCGACACAATTTGACGGGCTTTCTAGTAGTGGAAATAGCCTCTTTATTAAGACTAACGGGAAGTAGGATTCTAGGCAAACCTGATTCCAACAAGAAGGCGACTCTGAAGGCAGTATGATCTGGAACACTTGAGGATGATAGAGGGGATTCTTCTTTCCAACCAGCAGGTTCTCTTCTTGATCATTGGGGAGATGAGAGGCATTCAAGAGAGAGATTTGGTCATGATGATGGAGAGGGAATCCTACCAATGATATATATAGCATCAAGGAATCCTAATTTAACTCATCATAGATTTAGGCTCTTAATTAATAACACGAATTTCACACATGTAAATGATGAAAATCACGTAGAGGGGGTGAATAGGTGGTAATGTTAATCTAATGCAAAATGCAATAATTTAAGCAAACAATCAAAATGGGCAACTCAAAAAAGAAGTGAAGCTGGATTCCCAAGGGCTCTAGAACTTCTTCTCTTAATCCCTCTAGATAAGAGTTGAGGTGCACAATTGACTTCTTGTTTATATGAGAAAAAAATTAATATTCCAACAATCAATAGCAATGTAGTAACACAAAATGCAATATGATAGTAAGAATAGAAATAGCAAGTATGAGCACAAGTAGAACAACGAAAATAGAAGAAAGAATGAGATGAAGTTCACCTAGAGGGGGAGAATAGGTGACTAGCTAATCTAATGATGAATTAATACGGAATTAAAAACTATTTATGCAAATTAAAACTATTAAGCTAAATACACAAGGTATAACCAAAGAGTGTAGCCGAATTCTCGGTGAAGCGCTCTGGATTATCTCTTTAAGATTCCTCTAGATAAGAGTTGAGGTGCCGCTATGGCTCTCTTGATTGAATACAAGTGTGAGCACACAATCCCAAGCATGTATCAATAGAGCACAAACATATCAAGCATATAAAAGAGATAAACAATATAAGCATGCAAGACATAAACACAAGTGAGAAATAAAGAGAGCAATCGCAAACACGGGAGATTTGTTTCAAGGTTCGAGCATCCTTGCTCTCCGTCCCCGCCTTCAACACTATGAAGGATTTCCACTATAAACGATCTCACCGGATCACTCGGTGCCGCAGCACCTGCAAGGAGTTCACACTAGAACTCTTGGACTCACTAGTCCCCTCACTTGTTCTCGCAAGAACAACACACGCAAGCACACTAGCTTGCCGAGGCCGCACCTCTACACCGAGCTCCCACAAGAACTCGAAACAACACGAATCCGCAAGTTCGCCTCCTCAAATACAAGATGAAACACTTTGGTGATCTCAACACTTTGATCACCTAAAAACACTCTCACAACAACTCTCCTATAGGATTGATATAGCAATGGAAAGCTCAAGTATGTGTGAGAAAACTAGGATGAATTTTGTGGTGAAAACTCAAAAAATCACTTTTGAAAACCCTCTTGATAAACTCTCCTGTTGATATGGAAGAATTAGCTCTTAAACAAGTAGAGAAAACCTCATAGAGAGATAGAAAAAAGTAGCTTGAAAACTCTCCAAAAATCTTGTAGAAAACAGCCCAAAACAGCCCTATATAAAGGCTCCAAAAACTAGCCGTTGGGGACAACTTAGCAGGAATTCCTGCTGTCAGTCGACCGCCCGGTCGATCGGCCAACGGTCGGATTTCTGACCATTGTGCCACTGGTCGACCGCCCGGTCGACTGAGGCCGGATCCAGAGAGCAGAGCTCTCTGCTGGTTGACCGCCCGGTCGACCGGGGCCAGATCCAGTCGGCCGCCCGGTCGACCGGCCCACCAGCCAAATAGCTGTGCACGTTTGTGCACATCGGTCGACTGGTCTGGTCGACCGATTTCTGCCTCGGTCGACCGACAAAAGGCCAGTCAGACATCTTTTGGGATTGAAAACTTGGTCTTTTATCTTTAATAAAATCCCATAAATTCTCATAAATTCTACAAAAAAAAGTTCATTAATATACTTTGATATAAAAACATGTTTGATTGAAAATCAAAACATATTACAAACATTTTGAACTATTTTTGTGATATAGAAATTTTGGCCTTAAACAAAAACCGTATTCTTCAAAAACAATCTCTAAATTGAAAAAACGATTTTTTCAAAACTTCTCCAAATACAAAAACAAGATATTTTAAACACTTTTGAAGCTTAGTGTGTATGGATATGATCTACTACACATATGAGATGAAATATCTATGTTTTTGACAATAAGCTCTAAAATAATTTTGATAAAACACATGTATACTCTGAAGCTTAAAAACCAAAACAGTATTTTCTAAAACACATATAAATTTTGTGTGCATGTGTATATGAACGTGAGCAATCCACCAACTAATTTATCCAATACATTTTATCTAAAATAAAATCTTAACACTTACAAACATAACACAAGTCTTCTGAAAATCTTCTCTTGAATTTAATCTTCCTTTTTCTACTTGACTTGGTCCAAAACTGGATCCATGAGCTAGACTCCTCTTGAGTACTTGATGCGATCTTGATGCGCGATCTCTTGAATCAACACGTGCTAGCTCCAAAACTTGACTTCAAATCTTTTGTTGAAGCTAAACACTTACTAAGATCTTGATCAAATATCTGAGACTAAATAAACACAAGATCATTAGTACTATAACTACATGAGTTAATCATCATCAAAATAGAGCGATGGGCCTTTGGTCCAACAATCTTCCCCTTTTTGATGATGACAAAACTCATGGAGTTATATATGCATGGATTAAAGATAAGCTTCATAGATCTCCCCTTAACTCATGCATAACAATAAACATAAATATATTCAATGAAGTGCATAAAACTAAACAAACATATATGCATAAATAAGGAGATAAACATGCATTAACTCACCAAATTCTTCTCCCCTTTTGCATAAACAAAACATATATGTATAAACAAGAAAATAAACATGTATATATAAACTCTTAAAATTCTTCTCCCTCTTTTTGTCAAATCATCAACAAAGGGGTGAAAACAAATCAAACAATAAAGAGATATATGCGATATACATTCATGAATAAGAGAGACGTGAAGTTAGCTCCCCCTGCATACATGCATTACATGAAGAAGGGATGACAAGACCCTGACTCACATAAAGCATAATATACAATGTATATAAGCAGAGATGTTAAGCTCCCCATACACACGTGTACCACATAAAGAAGAGATGTCAAGCTCCTCAATATAAGATACACTCAATATGAATCTATATATAGAAGAGATGTTAAGCTCCCCTTGCATATAGGCAATACATATTAAGAAATTTTGAAATCACTTTAAAGCAAAATTTGAATTTCTTAAGTCAATAAAACAAATTTTGAGATACCACTTGTAAATAAACAAAATTTTAAGATACCACTTCTAGGTTATTGATACCACTAGAAATATCTGTAAATTTTTGATACCAAATAAAATGTCAATTGAAACCAATTGAAGTTGAAACATTGTAAATTTTTGATACCAATTAAAAGGTAAAATATGAAGTATATTTTGATATCAATTCAAATACCAATTGAAAATAATGCATAAGCTCATTAAGATACCAATTAACATTTAAAAATTAGTCAAACTAGCATAAACATAATTTGTGCTTTAAACATGTAAAGTTATTGTAAAACAAGCACAATCAAATCATATATATATGAAAAAGAAATTACCAATTGAAATTGATATTATTTGATAGTTTGAAGCATACATATATAGAAAACATTAATATGAGTATACAAATATAAAAATATCAATTGTGATATCAATTGAAAATATAATGAGGATTAAGTGTATAACTCATACCTACCACCCTATTCATGTACATGTTTATCAAGATTTTCAATTTTGAGCATACAAGGCATGATCGCCCATCCATCCGCCCTTTTAAGGGTAGAAGTTTTCAAAATTAAGATTTAAAAATAATTGTGGATTGAAAACACTACCAAACGAAGAATAAATAATTAGTTTAAAATAATTTTTGAAAAACTAGTTAAAAATCCTTCAAACATGAAACCAAATTATATATCTCATGAATCATAGCTAAGTACACAAAAATTATCACTCAAGATCTATAAAGCTCAAAAATGCTCATGAAAATATAGTCATGAGAAAACAAATAAAATGTGAGTGCGCAAGAAATCATGTGAATAGCATATCCATGAAGATAATCAATAAAGCTCAAAATACCAAAGCAAAAGAAATTTATTTTTCATTAAAAAATAAACTTCAAGTTATATGTATGTTTTATCAAAACTAACAATATACATACATATCCCAGACATAAACGAGTCCATAACAAAAATTGCATGAAGGCAAGTGACTCAAGGGTATACATGTATATTTATTAGTTTTAGACAAAAATAGCATATACGTGAAGCAAAACATGCTCAAAGATACAGAAGACAAGTATAAATGAGAGAATCATCAAAACTAGGTTATACATGTACAAGTAATGAGTACAAATGAACAATGAGGCACAAACATGTTATAATCAAGTGTAACTCATTATTAGTACAGGTATAGACACAAGTTTTTATGAAAAGTTCATCTAAACGAGTATTCACCACATGAAGCACAAAACCAAAACATGCTAAAAATAATATCAATTGTGAAAGCATGTAAACTAAAATAGGAGTTTTAGAGATAGTTACCAAACCATACGAACTATTCTCTAAGTCTCCAAAACATGGTAGTCCTCCACCAAACTTCCTTGATAGGGATGCATCCATAGAGTATGTCCATCAAGCTCATGCATCCACCACCAAGGCACCAACCCTCTCACGTCATGTGAGAGCCCACACCTACATCAAACACAAGATGTGAGAATTTTGGTACCCATTTTCTTTTAGGTCCACGGGGGTTAGCATTGTAAGGAACCCAAATATTTTTATTAGCAAAATTTATAGAATTTACCTTATCAAAATAAAACTTTGCTAAATGGCCTTTGCGGCCGCAATGTGTACATTTGTACACTCTAGCATGCACATGAGAATGAGTGTGATCATGATGTGCATAGTGTGCATATGTATACTATGCGTTATGTGCATAAATATGTGGAGCTTATTTTTGAAATAAGATTTCCAATATAGAATGGTTAAATGCACAGTTGCTCAAAGTTGAGCTCAAACAATTTATTCTATTTTTCAAAATTTGAATCTCATTTTAATTAATAGTAGCATGAAGAGCATGGCAAGAATAAGAATCAACAATCTTTTTCTTTTTAGAAATGTTTTCTTTTTCTTTTGAAACAAATTTTCTTTTCAAAGAGTTATTTCATCCAAAGCAATTCCTTTTTCTTTTTCCACCAAATTGATTTTATTTTTTAAAGAATTATTTCCTTGACAAAGATCATTTAATTTTAAAGATAAGGAAATATTCTCCTTTTTCAAAAACTTATTTTCATTTAAAATGTTTTCAAATTTATTTTGAAAAGAATCCTTTTCTTTTGAAATGAACTCATATTTATTCTTCAATCTTTTATTATCATTTTTGAGCAAATCATATTTTTCAAGAAGTTGTTGACAAAAAGATGCAAGCTCATCATAAGACATGTCAATATCTTCTTCTAGCTCGGATTCAGAGTTTACCTCAAGGGGGTTATGCCCTTGGACCATGTAGCATAAGTTGGAAGCATCACTTCCATCATCCGAGTCACTCCTCGCATAGTATTGTTTTTGTTCACCAAGGGGGACTAAAGTGTTCCATACTACAAAAGCCGAATCAAAGTTAGAAACCCTACATAAATAATCATCATTTAGGGTTGACGTTAAAGTATGGATGGCTTTTGCATTAGCCTCAAGATATTTGTCATTTAAACAATAAGAATCTTTAATTGTGGCAAGATAGACATGATCCCTAGGGCTTTGAGATACATGGACATCTTAACTTTTCAAGTTTAGATGTTAAGAATGTTAAATATGGGAGATGTCATGAAATCTATGTGTGTGTACAAATATTGTGATTAGCTAGAAATGAGGATCTTTAACTCTATGTTGTTAGAGCCAAATCAAGAGCACTAAGCTCTGATACCAATTGAAGTTCACCTAGAGGGGGGTGAATAGGTGACTAGCTAATCTAACGATGAATTAATGCGGAATTAAAAACTATTTATGCAAATTAAAACTATTAAGCTAAACACACAAGTTATAACCAAAGAGTGTAGCCGAATTCCCGGTGAAGGGCTCTGGGCTATCTCCTCAAGATTCCTCTAGATAAGAGTTGAGGTGTCGCTATGGCTCTCTTGGTTGAATACAAGTGTGAGCAAACAATCCCAAGCATGTATCAATGAGCACAAATATATCAAGCATATAAAAGAGATAAACAATATAAGTATGCAAGATATAAATACAAGTGAGAGATAGAGAGAGCAATCGCAAACACGAGAGATTTGTTTCGAGGTTCGCGCATCCTTGCTCTACGTCTCCGCCTTCAACACTATGAAGGATTTCACTATAAATGATCCTACCGGATCACTCGGTGCCACAACACCTATAAGGAGTTCACACTAGAACTCTTGGACTAACTAGTCCTCTCACTTGTTCTCGCAAGAACAACACACGCAAGCACACTAGCTTGCCGAGGCCGCACCTCTACACCGAGCTCCCACAAGAACTCGAAACAACACGAACCCGCAAGTTCGCCTCCTCAAATACAAGATGAAACACTTTGGTGATCTCAACACTTTGATCACCTAAAAACACTCTCACAACAACTCTCCTATAGGATTGATATAGCAATGGAAAGCTCAAGTATGTGTGAGAAAACTAGGATGGATTTTGCGGTGAAAAACTCAAGAAATCACTTTTGAAAACCTTCTTGATAAACTCTTCTTTTGATATGGAAGAATTAGCTCTTAAACAAGTGGAGAAAAGCTCTTAGAAAGATAGGAAAAACTAGCTTGAAAACTCTCCAAAAATCTTATAGAAAACAGCCCAAAACAGCCCCATATAAATAGGCTCCAAAAACTAGCCGTTGGGGACAACTCAGCAGGCATTCCTGCTGTTGATTGACCGCCCGGTCGATCGGCCGACAGTCAGATTTCCGACCGTTGTGCCACCAGTCGACCGCCCGGTCGACCGAGGCCAGATCCAGAGAGCAGAGCTCTGGTCGGTCGACCGCCCGGTCGACCGGGGCCAGATCCAGTCGACCGCTCGGTCGACCGGCCAACCAGCCAAATAGTTGTGCACGTTTGTGCACATCGGTCGACCGGTCTGGTCGACCGGCAGAAGGCCAGGTCAGACATCTTTTGGGATTGAAAACTTGGTCTTTTTATCTTTAATAAAATCCCATAAATTCTTATAAATTCTACAAAAAAAAGTTCATTAATATACTTTGATATACAAACATGTTTGATTGAAAATCAAAACATATTATAAACATTTTGAACTATTTTTGTGATATAGAAATTTTGGCCTTAAACAAACACCGTATTTTTCAAAAACAATCTCCAAATTTAAAAACGATTTTTCCAAAACTTCTCCAAATACAAAAAATAAGATATTTTAAACACTTTTGAAGCTTAGTGTGTATGGATATGATCCACTACACATATGAGATGAAATATCTATGTTTTTGACAATAAGCTCTAAAATAGTTTTGATAAAACACATGTATACTTTGAAGCTTAAAAATCAAAACGGTATTTTCTAAAACACATATAAATTTTATGTGTGTGTATATGAACTTGAGCAATCCACCAACTAATCTATCCTTTACATTTTATCTAAAATAAAATCTTAACACTTACAAATACGACACAAGTCTTCTGAAAATCTTCTCTTGAAAATCTTCTTCTTCTACTTGACTTGGTCCAAACTTGATCCATGAGCTAGACTCCTCTTGAGTACTTAATGCGATCTTGATGCGCGAGCTCTTGAATCAACACGTGCTAGTTCCATAACTTGACTTCGAATCTTTTGTTGAAGCTAAACACCTACTAAGATCTTGATCAAATATCTGAGACTAAATAAACACAAGATCATTAGTACTATAACTATATGAGTTAACCATCATCAAAACTAGAGCGATGGGCCTTTGGGCCAACATAAAAGATAAGGCAATTACAAATACAAGTCATTTGTTTCGAGATTCGAGCAATTTGCTCTACATCCCTGCCTTCACCGGGTGAAGGATTTCATTATCCACTAAGGATCACCATAAACGTACCACAACTACAAGGTCTACACAAGACCCGGAGTACACAACTCTAACTTTCATCTTCTACACAAGAGGTAGTACTAAGCCAATGAAGTTTACAGGCTCTTGGCAACCACAAATGTCACAAACTTTCTCTTTGCAACTTTCTAGAATTTTGAGTGGAGAAATGAAGCTCAAGAGGTTTGTGAGAGAAAAATCAGTTGAGAAAATTGAACTTGAGAGCTTAAAATTTGCTGAGAATGATTTGAAATTGAGAGCTCTTGAAACTTGAAAGTCAAAACTTGATTTTCCTTTAAAAACTTTGATTTCAAAGACTTGTATCAAAACTTACTAAAAACTTCTACTACAATGACCCATATATAGGCAATGGGTAAATATCATTAAAAATCTAAACCAGTCATTAAAACACTGATATAGTCCTAATAAAATGAAATATTCTTGTTTGAAAATAGGACAAAACTGTTTGAAAAAAGAAAAACTCAATTTATTCAAAATTTAGCCTAAACGACACAGTAGAGCTGTCGACAGTCCTATTGGGCTGTCGACAGCCCAGTGTGCAATGGTCATATTTTTTGCCATTGTGGAGCTCATCTGTCGACAGCTGACTGATACAGTAACATATCAGCTGTCGACAGCCGTCAGCCGAAGAGGGATGTCGACAGCCAGTTCTGAAATACTAAAAACCTTACTCTCTATGAAATCCTGTTGACAGCCCCCACTCAGGGTCTGTCGAAAGCTCTATTAAGCTGTCGAAAGCTCTATTGATCTATCTACAGTCAGAGACAAAAAAATATAGTATTTTTTCAAACATTTTTAAAATAATTTTTGTATAAGTTTAGTAAAGGATATCTTGTGCAAGTGTGAGTGAATCTTGAGCATCAATTCAACACTAATACTTAAACATTCAAGGTTATACTCTCTTCACGTCCTCATCAAGAAGGCTTCTTGAAAATTCACGCTTTGATCGTTCGAGCTTGAATCCCTACCTTGAATCAATTTGATCACTTGAAAATCTTTCTTTTAAGGAAGAATGAAACTAATTCTTTTCTCTTGAACCTTGTAAGCTTAGACATTAGAACTTGATGAGTACAAAATAACTTCATGTGGTTTGTAATCATCAAAACAAAACCGGTGTACCCTTGGGCCAACAGATGAGTCCCACATCTTAACTTAAATATACTCATAACTAAGTGTAATTGAAACATATCTAGACCCAAACTATTAGACTTGATCAATTTTTTATTGGGTCAAACAACGTAAGTTAAATTGGGCGGGTGCAAATATCCAATTGACTTGATTATGTCCAATTGACTTTACACTTGAAACAAAATAAGTCTAAAAAAAGGAAGTTGGGGAGGAGGCGGAGGGAGGGGTTTGGAGAGGTGAGTGAAAAAGGAAGCCGAAGGTAGGTTAGGAAGGGTCTGGGTGAGTTCTGTTTTTGTTTTTGTTTTAATTTAGTGGTGGAGATTGAGAAAAAATTGAAGTAATTTGGTCATTAATTTGTCAATGATATTCACGTGTCCATATTCTTAAACCATAGTTGACGGAGGGCATTTTGCTAAAATTTAGAGGAAAATTTATGGTAATGTTTTGAATTTTTGAAAATTCATGGTATTTTTTTTAAATTGGCTGAAAGTTCATGGTATTTTACCGAATTTTTGCCATAAAAATTCAATCAAGCTCATTCAATGTCTCAGTTTAAAGGGGGTGTTATTGGTTCTATTTTTTTATCAATAATGATACAACAACAGATAAACACTCAGTTGAAAACTTGACAGCAGAATCGAAAACGTAGAAGATCTACTTCTAGCAAGCAGTTGGGACTAAATCACCACACAATAAAAAAACACCAGATTTAATGTAATTCGGTAAGAGTGCCTACGTCCATGGGGAGGAGGGAGAAATCTTTATTAAAGTAGAGAAGAAAAAGACAAGAGTTACAAGAATATCTCTATCATATAACTCTCAATGGTGGAAATCTCTTTGATTCTTGACACCTCTTGACTTGCCTTCAAAAGGCCACCCCAAGGGGTTTATATAAGCCCTACGATGATTCCTAGTCCAATCCATAATTCTACTATCAATCAGCACTGTCTCAGAGAAAGAAAGAAATCTGAATTCAAACCAAACTGGAATCAGAACCGTAAAAGAAAACTGCCAGATCCCGACATTAGTTGACTAATGCCGAGCATTACTTAACTATACCAAATAATTAGTCAACTACTCTGACAAAATCTGAAACCCAAACTTTCTGTTGTAAGGCCTAGTCGACTACACCAAGTATTAGTCGACTACTCTGACAAAATCCAAAACCCCAAATTTGAAATCACCTAGAGGGGGGGTGAATAGGTGATGGCTATATGAAATATGGCAACAATGCGGAATTAAAATTTTACTTAACAAATTGCTCAAATTAAAGACTAGGAATAAACACAATAAGTAGTGCAAGAAATAAAGGAGTTTGAGTTTAGAGAAAATTCGAGCAAACGCAAACACAAGTATATGTTTCCGAGGTTCGAGCCACGCTCTACGTCCCCGCCTTCACACTTGAAGGATTTCCACTATTGTTGATCCCACCGGATCTCCAATACAAGGACACACTTGTCCTATCTCTTGTGATGCCGCAACACCACCCGGAGCTCACTCGCTCGCTTGAGGCCGATGCCTCTACAACTTCGCTCAAGAAGAAAGTTGATCACACTTGATCACAAATAGCTCACTTAGCACAATCCTATAACCAATATGTAGATGTAGACTTTTGGGATTGTGTAGTGCAAATATCTAGAGTGAAGTAGAGGTATAGCTTCAAGAGGGTGTTTGGAAATTTTGGCTTTGGAAATCTTTTGCTAAAATGAAGACTTGAAAAATCACTTGTCAAATGTTGAAAAAATTGTTGTTAAAATTGGTGTCTTATCATGTTGAAGTGACCACCTATTTATAGGGGTTGAGAAACAGGGTAAAACTGGTGGAGAAACTCGTTGGGTGGAGATCCCAACAAAAAGAGTCAGAAAAATATAGTTGTTGGAGTCTGTCAGACTTTTCTGACAGCTGCCGGTCGACCCGGACGGTCGACCGCCAACGGTCATATTTTTGACCGTTGGGGGACAACGGTCGACCGCCCCGGTCGACCTAAACAAACAGAGAGCACTGTAAGTGCCCCGGTCGACCCGAGCGGTCGGCCGACGTGCACACACGCACAGCGTGCACGTCGGTCGACCCGGACGGACGACCGCCTCCTGTCAGTTCTGAAAAATCAGACACTGCAGAAACCAGAACTTGGGTTTTTGGTTTTGGTCTTTTGGGTTGAGGTTTTGGACCTTATAAAAATAGGAGTATGATCATAAGTCACTACTCTAACATGTTAAAACATTTTGATAAAGATTCTCTTTGTTAAAAACTTGTTTTTCCAAAAAATCGGTTTTTCCAAAACTTAAAGTTTCTAAAGTTAATTTCCAAAACATGTTAACTCTAAAACTAAGTTGGAAATAGAAATTGTTTTTGAAGCCATGAATCAAACTAAAGTGTGTGTGTGTGAGTGACAATCCCATAACTCTACTTCTAACATCTAGGTTTTGACAAAACGTCTAAAAGAAAAGTAAAAATACAAATCTCGGACTTTTTTATTGTCTTGATCTTGACTTGGTCTTTTCTTCAGAATCTTGTTCCCGAAGCTTTCTAATGTGCTTAGCTAAGGAATGCAAATCTTTAGCGGCGTCCAAACTTGTGAGTCTTGATAGTGGAGCCGTCAAATCAACTTGTTTTGAACCTGAAATTCTTTTAAAACAAAATTGTTAAATACATAACTAAATATGGTTTGTTATCATCAAAATATTCAACGGGATATTGGGCTAATGGCTTTTGGGCCAACAATCTCCCCCTTTTTGATGATGACAAAACATATATAGTTATAACAAATATTTTGGGTAGAGACTTCAAATGAAGCTCCCCCTCAACACATGCATATAAAAAAAATCATACTCAGGCATAGATAAATATCACAAAGATAAATAGCAATACTCATCCACAATACTCATGTCCATGCCAAAAGGTACTCATGTTTAAAAAAGATAACACATGTTTAGAGACTAAATAAAAACACAACACAAATATATATAACAAGATGTCCAAACACAATACAAAGATACATGTCCACCATAAAAGGATGTCCAAACACATAAACACATAATACCAGTACACAAAATATAAGTGTCAAGTACAAACAAAATACAAATCTCTCTCAATAATTCTCCCCCTTTTTGACATCATCAAATAAGGGGAGTCACTCATCACCAGCAGCATCATCCTCAGAAGAACTCTCCTCAGCATCGTCTTCCTCAGACGAACTCTCCTCAGCGTCACCCTCTGCCATCGTCTCATCATCATCATCATCATCCTCATGACCTGCCTCCTCTGGATCGATGCCAGTAACGCCTGGCTGTGGAGGTGGAACAGCAGTAGGGTCTCTGGCAGGAAATGGAGGGCCGGAGGATGGAAGAGGACGAGCTATGGTCGTGGGATCTGGACCAAGCATATCGAATTTCGCAAATAGTGTCTCAAATTGCGAGTCCACGAATCTCATGGCGTTCGCAAAGTAAGACATGTCATTGCGAATTCCCTGGAAGCGCGAGTCCATCTCCGCGCGAAGGGCTGCATCTCGCTGCTCCATATGCGTACGAAAGGCTGCATCTCGCTGCTCGATCCAAGACTGATGCTCCTGGATCTGAGAGCGAATCTCAGAAGAAATGAAGGACTGGAACTCAGGAGATAAAGATGGACCGGGAGCAGAGGAAATCCCTGGGGCCGAAGAAGACCCTGGGGCTGATGAAGATCCTGGTACTGGAACTGGAGGGGGCTGCTCAGGAGGGGCTCGACGAATCTGAGCCTACATCCTCTTCAAAAGGGTGCAGTCCAAGTTCACAGAGGGTTCGGAGGGAGTTTCCGAAGAAAGATCAAATCCTAAATGTTTGAGAAGATAGGATATGAGCATGCCATAAGGCAAATGCCTACCGTACATGCGGATCTGATCAGAGGCCATGTGAGAGGCAATGAGATGTGGGAAATTAATCTTAATGCCTTTCAGAAGGCAATAGATGATAAGAGGAACTGGACCCCTAGCATTGCTATACTCACAGGACTTAGGTAAAATGTTATAGAAAACAAATTTGGCTAGGACTTGGGCGGTGAACGTGAACTTGTTCACTTCCTCATTCCTAACCAAACCGGGATTGTCATTCCCGTGAATCAAGGTGGAAGCGGTGAGCGCAGACTCACCGTCCGGATATTCAAAATCTTGGAGATCAAAGGTGTAAACATCAACTCCTCCAGAGGAGAGATGCAGAATATCAGCAAATTGGGATAGGAGAATGTCAATATCCTTCCCAAGAACACGAGATCTCACATGATTTCCCTCAAAAGCAAAATTGGCATAGAAGTAATGCACTAAGGAGGGGTACACAGGTTCCCTAATGGCCATGAATTTGTCCAAAGAATTTCTTTTCAGGATGCGAGGGATGTGGAGATGTTCAAAGTCTTTTAAAATGACACATCTCCCTGAAATGACTGCTTTCTTAGAAAGTATGATGAACCGGTTTTCAGCTAGGTCATTAACAAAGGGTCGTTTAGGCTTAGGAGTGGTGGAAGATGAGGGAACTACACTTTTTCCCTTTTCAGACCTAGATCTCTTTGACATTTTGGAGAAATGAGTGATTTTTAGATGATTTTTAGGGTGAAAGGTTATGGCTTGATCTAAACAACAAGAAACTTAAAAATCTTTGATAAGGAATTGAGATTCTAAAGGCTAGAGAGCAGGATCTAAACAAAAGAAGAGATTTTTACCTGAATGAGAGAAACCCAAACCCTAGATCTTGAAATCCCTGAAATCAGTTGGAGAGAAAGCCCTGAGAGTGAAGATCTAACCCACAAAGAGTGAATCCAACTTGGTTTTTGAAGAAATTTGAGAGATTTTGAGAGTTGGAAATTTTTAGAGAAAAGGGGAAAGAGGGATCGCCGGTTTGGTGTGAGAGAAATGAGAGAGATAGTGAATTAAATAGGCAGATTTAGGGCAGAAATCGACTCACGGTCGACCGGGTCGGTCGACCCAGAAAACCCGAGAGCTCTGTAGCACAGAGCGGTTGACCCAGAAAACCCGAGAGCACTGACAGATTCAGCGGTCGACCGGGGTTTAGAGCCGGTCGGCCGGCTATGCCCAAAAAACTGAGAACAGCAAAAACCCTAAGAAAAAATTTAAAAGGAAATTTTTTAACAAATATATAGGATATATATAACATGCAAGAATACAACAATGTTTTTAAATCTTCATTAAGTTATCATATCAACCAAAAATTCACACAAGACATTTTATTTATTTTTCATACAAAAACAAAGTTTTTAGAGATGTTGAAGCCGAATACCCGGTGAAGGGTTCTGAACTTCATCCTCTTGATTCCTCTTGAATGAGTTGAGGTGCGCAATTGCCATCTCTAATGTATTTGCTTGAATATGAAAATTTTACAAAATTTATTTCTAGTTTTGAAAATACAATGTGTATATATATAGATATATAATCTAGGCTAGACATGTGGACATACAATAAACATGGTATAGAAGATAAGATATACAAACATGGCATATACACAATCATGATAGAGATGAAGGTTTACACTAGCATATATCAATGTAGCATAAAAGTAAACTATCAATCCTATACATTTGTATATATGACCAAAATTAAAAACTTTTGAATGGAGAAGTTACCAAACGTGGGCAATCTCCAAAATAGGTGCCTCCATGATAGTGATGCAAGCGCGATGTGATCTTTGAGCCTTGTTGCATCCACCACCCGGGCACCGTCTCCCCCTAAGTCTTGGAGGAAGAAGATCCACCTGTATCATTTAAATTTGGTGGGTCTCTTGGTACACATATCTTTTTGGGTCCTTTTGGATTAGTATCGGGACGAACCCAAACATATTTATTGTTCACATTATGTTTAGCAAAACAAAATTTTTCCAAATGGCCTTTGCGGCCACAATGTGTGCAAACATAAATTCTACCACTACCATACATGTATGCATGTTTATGTGAGTGTGCATGTTTTCGTGCATGTGTATGATGAGTGTGTTTCCCTTGGGTTACTCCCTTGGGAAATTTTGATGCAAATTTATTTAAATCAAATGCACATTTTTTAAGAGTTGAATCTAAAACATCAACCCGTTTTTGAATTTCCAAAAATTCATTTTTGTTACATGATGCAATGGGGGTTTTCCCTTTACAAGCTAGTTTATATTTTTCAAAATCAATTTTTAGATTCTTAAAAGTCTTAGTTAAATCATCTTTTTCTTTAACTACAATATCAATTTTATTTTTCAAAGCATCATTTTCCTTTTTCAACTTTTTATTTTGAGATTGAGAAATCTCATATCTATGTTGTAACTCTTCAAAAAATTGAGCTAACTCATCCATTGTTAACTCATCATCATCTATTGAGTTGTCAAGAGTTACCTTAGATGCATCCTCCCCATGTGCCATGAAGCACATGTGCGCGGCGTCGATTTCCTCCTCGGATTCTGACTCCGTGTCATCCCATGTTGCTACCATAGCCTTTTTCTTCTTTGGGGCATTCTTGGAGGTGGTTGCTTGAAGAGCGGGGCAATCCACAATAAGATGTCCGATCTTCTTGCAATGGAAGCAAGGACCGGGTTCTTCTCTTTTCCTTTCGTATCTTCCTTGAGGTTTCCCTCTCCGGAAGTTGCTTTGCCGTCCCTTCTTATAGAACATCTTGCCCACCTTCCGGATGAGCATGGTAAAATCCTCATCGCAATCTTCCGATAAGTCATCCTCTTCATGAATGGTTGGAGTGGCTTTGAAGGCGAGTGCTTTCTTCTTTGGCGCCTCCCTTTCTTCTCTTACTTTCATCTCCATCTCATGTGTCTTGAGATTTCCGATGAAACCGGAGAAGTCCATCTCCTCCCGATCGTTGAGCTCCTTGAGGGTCGTTCCCTTGACTTCCCAAGCTTTGGGAAGAGCTCTAATGACCTTCCTTATCTTTTGGTCATTGTCGATTGCGTCACCTAGAGAAGATAAAGCATTAGTAATCTTGGTGAAACGCGTGAGCATGTCATCAATGCTCTCATTATCAAACATATAAAAGTTCTCATATTGAGAACGCAACAAGTCAATCTTAGATCTTTTGACTTGTGACGTTCCTTCATGAGTCACAATGAGAATGTTCCAAACTTCAAATGCGGATTTGCAATTTATGATGCGTGATAAGTCATCCTCATTTAAGGCTTGGGTCAAGGCATATTGGGCTCTAGCATTAGCTTCATAATCCTTGGAGGTGTCCTCGGACCATGAGCTCTCATCAGTGAGGGGTTCAATAAATTCTTTTGTAATGGACCTAGCAACCCTAACTCCTAGGGACTTAAGGAAGAGGTTCATCTTGACCTTCCAAATAGGGAAGTTCAAGCCATCAAACTTAGGTGGAGATTTAATGCTAGAAAAGTCAAGGGATGCCATGGATACAAATGAATGCACAAACAAATATAGATGCAACAAATATATATAGCCAAATGCAAGGATCTCCCTAAGGTGGTTAAACCAAATAGTAGGGTTAGGCTCTGATACCAATTGAAATCACCTAGAAGGGGGGTGAATAGGTGATGGCTATATGAAATATGGCAACAATGCGGAATTAAAATTTTACTTAACAAATTGCTCAAATTAAAAGACTAGGAATAAACACAATAAGTAGTGCAAGAAATAAAGGAGTTTGAGTTTAGAGAAAATTCGAGCAAACGCAAACACAAGTATATGTTTTCGAGGTTCGAGCCACGCTCTACGTCCCCGCCTTCACACTTGAAGGATTTCCACTATTGTTGATCCCACCGGATCTCCAATACAAGGACACACTTGTCCTATCTCTTGTGATGTCGCAACACCACCCGGAGCTCACTTGCTCGCTTGAGGCCGATGCCTCTACAACTTCGCTCAAGAAGAAAGTTGATCACACTTGATCACAAATAGCTCACTTAGCACAATCCTATAACCAATATGTAGATGTAGACTTTTGGGATTGTGTAGTGCAAATATCTAGAGTGAAGTAGAGGTATAGCTTCAAGAGGGTGTTTGGAAATTTTGGCTTTGGAAATCTTTTGCTAAAATGAAGACTTGAAAAATCACTTGTCAAATGTTGAAAAAATTGTTGTTAAAATTGGTGTCTTATCATGTTGAAGTGACCACCTATTTATAGGGGTTGAGAAACAGGGTAAAACTGGTGGAGAAACTCGTTGGGTGGAGATCCCAACAAAAAGAGTCAGAAAAATATAGCTGTTGGAGTCTGTCAGACTTTTCTGACAGCTGCCGGTCGACCCGGACGGTCGACCGCCAACGGTCATATTTTTGACCGTTGGGGGACAACGGTCGACCGGGCGGTCGACCCAAACAAACAGAGAGCACTGTAAGTGCCCCGGTCGACCCGAGCGGTCGGCCGACGTGCACGCACGCACAGCGTGCACGTCGGTCGACCCGGACGGTCGACCGGCTCCTGTCAGTTCTGAAAAATCAGACACTGCAGAAACCAGAACTTGGGTTTTTGGTTTTGGTCTTTTGGGTTGAGGTTTTGGACCTTATAAAAATAGGAGTATGATCATAAGTCACTACTCAACATGTTAAAACATTTTGATAAAAATTCTCTTTGTTAAAAACTTGTTTTTCCAAAAATCGGTTTTTCCAAAACTTAAAGTTTCTAAAGCTAATTTCCAAAACATGTTAACTCTAAAACTAAGTTGGAAATAGAAATTGTTTTTGAAGCCATGAATCAAACTAAAGTGTGTGTGTGAGTGACAATCCCATAACTCTACTTCTAACATCTAGGTTTTGACAAAACGTCTAAAAGAAAAGTAAAAATACAAATCTCGGACTTTTTCATTGTCTTGATCTTGACTTGGTCTTTTCTTCAGAATCTTGTTCCCGAAGCTTTCTAATGTGCTTAGCTAAGGAATGCAAATCTTTAGCGGCGTCCAAACTTGTGAGTCTTGATAGTGGAGCCGTCAAATCAACTTGTTTTGAACCTGAAATTCTTTTAAAACAAAATTGTTAAATACATAACTAAATATGGTTTGTTATCATCAAAATATTCAACGGGATATTGGGCTAATGGCCTTTGGGCCAACAATCTCCCCCTTTTTGATAATGACAAACATATATAGTTATAACAAATATTTTGGGTAGAGACTTCAAATGAAGCTCCCCCTCAACACATGCATATAAAAAAAATCATACTCAGGCATAGATAAATATCACAAAGATAAATAGCAATACTCATCCACAATACTCATGTCCATGCCAAAAGGTACTCATGTTTAAAAAAGATAACACATGTTTAGAGACTAAATAAAAACACAACACAAATATATATAACAAGATGTCCAAACACAATACAAAGATACATGTCCACCATAAAAGGATGTCCAAACACATAAACACATAATACCAGTACACAAAATATAAGTGTCAAGTACAAACAAAATACAAGTCTCTCTCAATAATTCTCCCCCTTTTTGACATCATCAAATAAGGGGAGTCACTCATCACCAGCAGCATCATCCTCAGAAGAACTCTCCTCAGCATCGTCTTCCTCAGACGAACTCTCCTCAGCGTCACCCTCTGCCATCGTCTCATCATCATCATCATCATCCTCATGACCTGCCTCCTCTGGATCGATGCCAGCAACGCCTGGCTGTGGAGGTGGAACAGCAGTAGGGTCTCTGGCAGGAAATGGAGGGCCGGAGGATGGAAGAGGACGAGCAATGGTCGTGGGATCTGGACCAAGCATATCGAATTTCGCAAATAGTGTCTCAAATTGCGAGTCCACGAATCTCATGGCGTTCGCAAAGTAAGACATGTCATTGCGAATTCCCTGGAAGCGCGAGTCCATCTCCGCGCGAAGGGCTGCATCTCGCTGCTCCATATGCGTACGAAAGGCTGCATCTCGCTGCTCGATCCAAGACTGATGCTCCTGGATCTGAGAGCGAATCTCAGAAGAAATGAAGGACTGGAACTCAGGAGATAAAGATGGACCGGGAGCAGAGGAAATCCCTCGGGCCGAAGAAGACCTTGGGGCTGATGAAGATCCTGGTACTGGAACTGGAGGGGGCTGCTCAGGAGGGGCTCGACGAATCTGAGCCTGCATCCTCTTCAAAAGGGTGCAGTCCAAGTTCACAGAGGGTTCGGAGGGAGTTTCCGAAGAAAGATCAAATCCTAAATGTTTGAGAAGATAGGATATGAGCATGCCATAAGGCAAATGCCTACCGTACATGCGGATCTGATCAGAGGCCATGTGAGAGGCAATGAGATGTGGGAAATTAATCTTAATGCCTTTCAGAAGGCAATAGATGATAAGAGGAACTGGACCCCTAGCATTGCTATACTCACCGGACTTAGGTAAAATGTTATAGAAAACAAATTTGGCTAGGACTTGGGCGGTGAACGTGAACTTGTTCACTTCCTCATTCCTAACCAAACCGGGATTGTCATTCCCGTGAATCAAGGTGGAAGCGGTGAGCGCAGACTCACCGTCCGGATATTCAAAATCTTGGAGATCAAAGGTGTAAACATCAACTCCTCCAGAGGAGAGATGCAGAATATCAGCAAAATGGGATAGGGGAATGTCAATATCCTTCCCAAGAACACGAGATCTCACATGATTTCCCTCAAAAGCAAAATTGGCATAGAAGTAATGCACTAAGGAGGGGTACACAGGTTCCCTAATGGCCATGAATTTGTCCAAAGAATTTCTTTTCAGGATGCGAGGGATATGGAGATGTTCAAAGTCTTTTAAAATGACACATCTCCCTGAAATGACTGCTTTCTTAGAAAGTATGATGAACCGGTTTTCAGCTAGGTCATTAACAAAGGGTCGTTTAGGCTTAGGAGTGGTGGAAGATGAGGGAACTACACTTTTTCCCTTTTCAGACCTAGATCTCTTTGACATTTTGGAGAAATGAGTGATTTTTAGATGATTTTTAGGGTGAAAGGTTATGGCTTGATCTAAACAACAAGAAACTTAAAAATCTTTGACAAGGAATTGAGATTCTAAAGGCTAGAGAGCAGGATCTAAACAAAAGAAGAGATTTTTACCTGAATGAGAGAAACCCAAACCCTAGATCTTGAAATCCCTGAAATCAGTTGGAGAGAAAGCCCTGAGAGTGAAGATCTAACCCACAAAGAGTGAATCCAACTTGGTTTTTGAAGAAATTTGAGAGATTTTGAGAGTTGGAAATTTTTGGAGAAAAGGGGAAAGAGGGATCGCCGGTTGGGTGTGAGAGAAATGAGAGAGACAGTGAATTAAATAGGCAGATTTAGGGCAGAAATCGACTCACGGTCGACCGGGTCGGTCGACCCAGAAAACCCGAGAGCTCTGTAACACAGAGCGGTCGACCGGGTCGGTCGACCCAGAAAACCCGAGAGCACTGACAGATTCAGCGGTCGACCGGGGTTTAGAGCCGGTCGGCCGGCTATGCCCAAAAAACTGAGAACAGCAAAAACCCTAAGAAAAAATTTAAAAGGAAATTTTTTAACAAATAAATAGGATATATATAACATGCAAGAATACAACAATGTTTTTAAATCTTCATTAAGTTATCATATCAACCAAAAATTCACACAAGACATTTTATTTATTTTTCATACAAAAACAAAGTTTTTAGAGATGTTGAAGCCGAATACCCGGTGAAGGGTTCTGAACTTCATCCTCTTGATTCCTCTTGAATGAGTTGAGGTGCGCAATTGCCATCTCTAATGTATTTGCTTGAATATGAAAATTTTACAAAATTTATTTCTAGTTTTGAAAATACAATGTGTATATATATAGATATATAATCTAGGCTAGACATGTGGACAAACAATAAACATGGTATATGTAACACCCAGTTCCTGGAATGCGTACGTAGATACGTATTCTGATTTTTCTAGCATATTTCTTTGATTTATCTTGTATTTGTTTTATGATTATTAGTGTGATCGTTTTGTGTTGAATTTGGATTCGTGGACTCGGAGTCAGCCCTAGTCTGAACCGGGGGCCCGAACCTAGTGCTTCACTCGATTTGGCCTTTCTGCTAATCTAATTTGACTGATTTTAGTTTTAAACATTATTTTCAAATATTTTGGATTTTTCATGATTTTCTGGAATTTTCAGAATTATTTGTAAAATCTCCAAAACTGGTGTCGGTCGGTATCACTGACTGATTCCAGGATTTTAGTTTTCAAATGGGATTGAATTTTCAAAAACGGCTTTCAGTTTACTTCTTAGAATATCATTTTCTATCTAAATTCATTTTTCGAGATTTTTCAGAATTTATCGAAAATCCACCGGTTTTGGTGTCGACCGGTACCGCCGGAAGATTCCAGGATTTTTAATTTGAAATCTACATTGAATTTCTCGAATCCGATTTCACCGAGCATCTTAAAATATTATTTTCTATTTTTGAGAATTTTTCGGAAGGATTCTGAAACAGTCAAATTTTTGACTTATTAAAATAATAATATTTATTACCGATCTTAACTATCCGTGCTTTTTCCTTACCTACCCCACTACTTATACTTTCAGAAATTATAATACATAAATTACTTAATAATGAAAAATTTTAAACTATTTTATTTTATTTTATTTTATTTATTTTATTAATTTCTTTTTTTCTATTTTGACTTTCTTCTTTTTCTTCTTTTTTTTCTTCTCCTTCACCCACTCCCATCTCTTCAACGCAGCAGGGCAAGGGAGAGCAGGGCATGGCTGAGCACTGTGAGCAACCACCACCATTATTTCACCATCTCCTTCTCTATTAAATCAATACCCATTCAAACCTTCATTTTCAAACAAAAAAATCCAAATAAACCCAAACACCACTTCATCTTCTCCAACTACTCAACTCACGCACCCAACTCACGCACGCGCTCCACCACCGCCGCCGCCGCCTCCGGCGCCGCCTAGCCGCCGCCACCGCATCCCCCACCACCCCACAACTCTCCACCAACATCAACAACCCCAAATTCCTCCTCATTCTCCTCAATTTCTCCCAAAGACCCATCATCTCCCACCTTCAATTTCTTCCAAATTCTCCCTCACCACCACCAATTCCTCCCCTCTAACTACTCCATCACCACCTCCTCCACCTCATTTATCTCCCCACAACCACCAAATACCACCACCACCACCACAACCACCACCACCACCACCCATCACCTCCATCAAAACAACAACAACAACAACAAAAAACAAAACCCAACACCTACCTCTCCACCCCGCGCGCGCGCGCCGCCCACCACCGCCGGCGACGTGCCGCCGCCGCCAGGCCGCCGGCGCCGGCCGGCCGACGGCCACCCCCTCTCTCCTCCTCCCTTTTCTTTTTCTTTCTTTCTTTCTTTTCATCTCTTTCTCTTCATTTCCCTAAATAAAAACAAAGAATCCCCTCATTCCCAAAATACCCCCACCTCCTTTCTAAAAATACCTCCCTATATTTACACCCACTACCCCTCTCCTTTAAATCCTAATTAATTTCTATATACACCATATTTTCTCCCTCTTTTTCTTTCTCCTTCTTTCCTACAACTTTCTCTCTCCCTTCTCTCTCCCCTCTCTCATTCCCTCTCTAATATCCATATAAATATTTATAATTATATATTTTAATATATGGATTGGTCTTGTACACGGATTTCTGGTGTTTCGGGATTTCTCACGGTTTTTCCGGTATTGAGGCGAGTACAGTTATTTTTAGCATGCATTTATTTTATCATTATGCGAGTATATTCTTGTGTTGTTATATACCATGCTATATGTGATATGTGATACCGGATACCAGTACTTGCCATGTTATAGATGATACTGATACTTACCATGCTATATTTGACATATGATGCCGATACCAGTACTTATCATGCTGTATTTGACATATGGTACCTGACACCGGTATTTGCCTTGCCATATTTGATACATGATATATGATACCGACACTTGCCGTGCTGTAGTTGATGCATGATATATAACACTGATACTTGCCATGCTATATGTGACACCTGATACTGATACTTGCCATGCTATATATGACATGTGATACCTGACCCCGGTACTTGTCTTGCTACACTTATCACTTTATATTAGACATTGATTCTTGATATGTCACACTTGACACCTGCTCCTGACACCCGGTATATGATATGCTTTCATGTGGTATAAATACCTAGACCTGACATCATGACCCTTGACCGGACATTACTACCCCTGATACCTGTATGACATATTCATGATTATCACTGTTACGGGGACATGACATGATTACTATATTATTATTACCAGATATTTGGTACTCCTGAGCTCCTGTACTCCTGTATACTTGACCCCCTGAAATAGGGAGGCTCCTGACATTACTCCTGATACTATACTCTTGTTGACCCCGTAATAGGATAACCATGAATATGGGTTTACTATGAATACTCTGTGGACATTATCACTGGATAAATTATAATAATTGGACAACTTACACCTGGTTTGGGGGAACTGATGGGCCCTGATCAATCATGTTTATGGTGGTCTTATCGAGCCGCGCGTGGCCACATACTTGGATTCGACCTGGAGGCCACCAGGCGTTTCCGTGGGGTGTACTGGCACCCCTACTCCCTTGCCTGCCGGTTGTACCATAAGCCCCTAGGCCTATTCCTGTGGGAGCGGTGACAACCTATTCCTGTTCGGGCGTACAATAAGTCCCGGTACCTAGCGGTACGTTCCGGCTCAGCACCGGATACTCCTTGACCGTTGTCCCGGGCATGCACGGGACCCATCCGAAACATGGTTCATCGATCTTCATCAGTTTCCAACAACTTACTCTCCGGTCTGTATGTTGAGGTATGTGGGATGGGACACATACCGATGTATACAAATCAGATGAGTCTTAATAATTAATAATAACCTGCTCCTGATATTTGACCAGCTTTACTCTTGACCTACACTGCTCACCACTTATACTTGTGCTTCCATATTGTTTCATTATTATACTGATGTGAAGGAAAAGTCAGATTATATAAACTCAGATTACGGTGACGTGATGTACAGGGTATATATATGAGGGTTTCCTTGTTTGGATTATTCCTTCGACGTACTAACCTCACAGATCGGTAATGTGGGCTTATATAACTGATTTTCTTGTTGTTACTTTACTTACTGCCTTATTTCATGTCCATACTTGTTTATCGCGTGTTTAGTGTATTTATCACATGTTTTCCATATATGTCGCATGAATATGTTACTATACTCTCTACACCGTATTTCATGCATGCTTTCCGATTCAGATTTACTGATATACATGTATTTACGTGATCTCAGTTTTACTGTCATTTTCCTTTATGTTACTTGTCATTTCCTGTACCTGCATGCCTGGATCACATCACTTGATCATGTACACGTGTGCCTGTTATGCACGCCATCTGGCTTTATTCTTTGTACTCGCTGGGGTTGCTAACAACCCTGGATTCTCATGTCCAGATCCTGGAGTCTGGACCATAGCCTTGTTGTACCTGATAAGAGTAGCGCAGCGGGAGCGTGGATTAGCAGTTGCCTATTTGGACCCTCTTCCTTCCCGCCTCTTCTTGATCGGCTCGCGAGATTCTTATCTTGTCACTCGTGAGTACTTTCCAGTATTTCATATTGTGCATCCTGCTTTTGTGTTCCATAGTGATCATATATTCTTCAGATATTATATCATGCCTTGTGATAACTGTGTACTGTTGTTATTATTGCTGGATTGTATATTACCACTATGCTTCCGTACTCTGACCCCTGCCTGTATTGATGCTTAGCGTATATACGTTAGGGTATTTCTGACCTTCGTATATACGTCGCAGTAACGTCTCCGTACCCTCTAGATCGGGGCGTTACAGGGTGGTATCAGAGCCTAGGCTCTCACATCCTCGGTACAATGCATGAGTCGTGGTTATACAATCCAACTGCAAGTACAAAGTTATCTATTCCCTCTTGATCATTCTTCTCTTGATTCTTGAATCTCTTCCATCCTTTTCCATTTCCAGTTCCTTTCATCCTTATACCAACTCAAGATATGAATAAACTGGTAGGGTAGCGGCAAGACAGATGTGATTCGCTATCATTATGTTCTGGTATTCTTAACTCTGGTGCATCACCTGGTCTTATATTGGATGGTTCTTCGGCCTTGCATTCTATTCTTGTACTTATGGATATATCAAGGGAAATCAGCACAGCAAGTGGGATAGTCATCACTTATATAATCAGACAGACCGTATCATTACCTGAGGAGTATCAGTATGGAACAGTATTCTGGATTCAGGGCTTCTGCCAGACAGAGTTATGGAGACACCATTCGGGACTCGTTTCGATTATTGCGATTCTTGATCGTGTTCTCAGAGCCACCAACTTCTGGCAGTTTTTATTGATTTGGTGGATTACGGAGCCCGCTAGCCTCGCCAAGCGAGGGTTGTGTTCTAGTCACCCGTGGACCTAACCAGGTGTGGGCTTCGCTGCACCCTGGTGCTTAGCATTTAGCATTGTGTTACGCGCTGGCTTCGCTGCGTGAGCTCCGCCATGTGCGAGCCTCGCAGAGCGTTAGCTCCGCTGCACCCTAATGCTTAACACCTGAGATGTGTTACACGATGGCCTTACCTAGGCTTGGTTCCGTTCGTGGCTAGTCCCCTCAGTGCTTAGCACTCTAGCTGTTCCTCGGACTTCTTCTGCCTTGTATGTTTTCATGGATCCGATGTACAGGATTTTCTCGCTGTATATGAGCTATTGCTGTGATCCGTATGAACGATCCATTCCGCTAACCTTGCAGAGATTGGGTATTCTTTAATGTTTCATGTGCAGTCGGGTTGTCATTCAGAAGTCAGTATTCAGAATTCTTTATGGTTATTCTATATTCTCGGTTATGCCTTTCAGAGATTGTAATGCCCAGTATTCAGGAATTCTTAATTATTGGTCTTCTTGATTCATGCTCAGTATTGTCGGGGTTTTCTTTATCTTCGGTATTCTGGAGAAAGAGTGTGTATGCAGTATCAGTAATTCTACTACAGATTCTTTGTCAGGGACAGCTTCATGCCATGCGGGACTTTATATTATATTATGGATTTCTGTGGATTTCTAGAGATTTTATATTATGGATTTCAGCACTATGGATTTCTAGGGATTCTATCAGTTTTGCTTCGCAGTCCGAAAGAGCTGACGTCAGGTCAGTATTATTATGTCACCGTCAGAGGATATATATATGGCAGTAGTGCAGAGATGTCTCAGTCTTGGGTTTATCATTCAGCCAATTTGTGGGAATTATCCTCAGTTACTCATATCTTGATTGGTATAAATCCTCATTCCTATTCCTTTCTGTGTTCATCCTCCCCTTATCGAAATTTCGAGGACGAAATTTTTGTAAGGTGGATGGAATGTAACACCCAGTTCCTGGAATGCGTACGTAGATACGTATTCTGATTTTTCTAGCATATTTCTTTGATTTATCTTGTATTTGTTTTATGATTATTAGTGTGATCGTTTTGTGTTGAATTTGGATTCGTGGACTCGGAGTCAGCCCTAGTCTGAACCGGGGGCCCGAACCTAGTGCTTCGCTCGATTTGGCCTTTCTGCTAATCTAATTTGACTGATTTAGTTTTAAACATTGTTTTCAAATATTTTGGATTTTTCATGATTTTCTGGAATTTTTCAGAATTATTTGTAAAATCTCCAAAACTGGTGTCGGTCGGTATCACTGACTGATTCCAGGATTTTTAGTTTTCAAATGGGATTGAATTTTCAAAAACGGCTTTCAGTTTACTTCTTAGAATATCATTTTCTATCTAAATTCATTTTTCGAGATTTTTCAGAATTTATCGAAAATCCACCGGTTTTGGTGTCGACCGGTACCGCCGGAAGATTCCAGGATTTTTAATTTGAAATCTACATTGAATTTCTCGAATCCGATTTCACCGAGCATCTTAAAATATTATTTTCTATTTTTGAGAATTTTTCGGAAGGATTCTGAAACAGTCAAATTTTTGACTTATTAAAATAATAATATTTATTACCGATCTTAACTTTCCGTGCTTTTTCCTTACCTACCCCACTACTTATACTTTCAGAAATTATAATACATAAATTACTTAATAATGAAAAATTTTAAACTATTTTATTTTATTTTATTTTATTTATTTTATTAATTTCTTTTTTTCTATTTTGACTTTCTTCCTTTTCTTCTTCTTTTTTTTCTTCTCCTTCACCCACTCCCATCTCTTCAACGCAGCAGGGCAAGGGAGAGCAGGGCATGGCTGAGCACTGTGAGCAACCACCACCATTATTTCACCATCTCCTTCTCTATTAAATCAATACCCATTCAAACCTTCATTTTCAAACAAAAAAATCCAAATAAACCCAAACACCACTTCATCTTCTCCAACTACTCAACTCACGCACCCAACTCACGCACGCGCTCCACCACCACCGCCGCCGCCTCCGGCGCCGCCTAGCCGCCGCCACCGCATCCCCCACCACCCCACAACTCTCCACCAACATCAACAACCCCAAATTCCTCCTCATTCTCCTCAATTTCTCCCAAAGACCCATCATCTCCCACCTTCAATTTCTTCCAAATTCTCCCTCACCACCACCAATTCCTCCCCTCTAACTACTCCATCACCACCTCCTCCACCTCATTTATCTCCCCACAACCACCAAATACCACCACCACCACCACAACCACCACCACCACCACCCATCACCTCCATCAAAACAACAACAACAACAACAACAAAAAACAAAACCCAACACCTACCTCTCCACCCCGCGCGCGCGCGCCGCCCACCACCGCCGGCGACGCGCCGCCGCCGCCAGGCCGCCGGCGCCGGCCGGCCGACGGCCACCCCCTCTCTCCTCCTCCCTTTTCTTTTCTTTCTTTCTTTCTTTTCATCTCTTTCTCTTCATTTCCCTAAATAAAAACAAAGAATCCCCTCATTCCCAAAATACCCCCACCTCCTTTCTAAAAATACCTCCCTATATTTACACCCACTACCCCTCTCCTTTAAATCCTAATTAATTTCTATATACACCATATTTTCTCCCTCTTTTTCTTTCTCCTTCTTTCCTACAACTTTCTCTCTCCCTTCTCTCTCCCCTCTCTCATTCCCTCTCTAATATCCATATAAATATTTATAATTATATATTTTAATATATGGATTGGTCTTGTACACGGATTTCTGGTGTTTCGGGATTTCTCACGGTTTTTCCGGTATTGAGGCGAGTACAGTTATTTTTAGCATGCATTTATTTTATCATTATGCGAGTATATTCTTGTGTTGTTATATACCATGCTATATGTGATATGTGATACCGGATACCAGTACTTGCCATGTTATAGATGATACTGATACTTACCATGCTATATTTGACATATGATGCCGATACCAGTACTTATCATGCTGTATTTGACATATGGTACCTGACACCGGTATTTGCCTTGCCATATTTGATACATGATATATGATACCGACACTTGCCGTGCTGTAGTTGATGCATGATATATAACACTGATACTTGCCATGCTATATGTGACACCTGATACTGATACTTGCCATGCTATATATGACATGTGATACCTGACCCCGGTACTTGTCTTGCTACACTTATCACTTTATATTAGACATTGATTCTTGATATGTCACACTTGACACCTGCTCCTGACACCCGGTATATGATATGCTTTCATGTGGTATAAATACCTAGACCTGACATCATGACCCTTGACCGGACATTACTACCCCTGATACCTGTATGACATATTCATGATTATCACTGTTACGGGGACATGACATGATTACTATATTATTATTACCAGATATTTGGTACTCCTGAGCTCCTGTACTCCTGTATACTTGACCCCCTGAAATAGGGAGGCTCCTGACATTACTCCTGATACTATACTCTTGTTGACCCCGTAATAGGATAACCATGAATATGGGTTTACTATGAATACTCTGTGGACATTATCACTGGATAAATTATAATAATTGGACAACTTACACCTGGTTTGGGGGAAACTGATGGGCCCTGATCAATCATGTTTATGGTGGTCTTATCGAGCCGCGCGTGGCCACATACTTGGATTCGACCTGGAGGCCACCAGGCGTTTCCGTGGGGTGTACTGGCACCCCTACTCCCTTGCCTGCCGGTTGTACCATAAGCCCCTAGGCCTATTCCTGTGGGAGCGGTGACAACCTATTCCTGTTCGGGCGTACAATAAGTCCCGGTACCTAGCGGTACGTTCCGGCTCAGCACCGGATACTCCTTGACCGTTGTCCCGGGCATGCACGGGACCCATCCGAAACATGGTTCATCGATCTTCATCAGTTTCCAACAACTTACTCTCCGGTCTGTATGTTGAGGTATGTGGGATGGGACACATACCGATGTATACAAATCAGATGAGTCTTAATAATTAATAATAACCTGCTCCTGATATTTGACCAGCTTTACTCTTGACCTACACTGCTCACCACTTATACTTGTGCTTCCATATTGTTTCATTATTATACTGATGTGAAGGAAAAGTCAGATTATATAAACTCAGATTACGGTGACGTGATGTACAGGGTATATATATGAGGGTTTCCTTGTTTGGATTATTCCTTCGACGTACTAACCTCACAGATCGGTAATGTGGGCTTATATAACTGATTTTCTTGTTGTTACTTTACTTACTGCCTTATTTCATGTCCATACTTGTTTATCGCGTGTTTAGTGTATTTATCACATGTTTTCCATATATGTCGCATGAATATGTTACTATACTCTCTACACCGTATTTCATGCATGCTTTCCGATTCAGATTTACTGATATACATGTATTTACGTGATCTCAGTTTTACTGTCATTTTCCTTTATGTTACTTGTCATTTCCTGTACCTGCATGCCTGGATCACATCACTTGATCATGTACACGTGTGCCTGTTATGCACGCCATCTGGCTTTATTCTTTGTACTCGCTGGGGTTGCTAACAACCCTGGATTCTCATGTCCAGATCTTGGAGTCTGGACCATAGCCTTGTTGTACCTGATAAGAGTAGCGCAGCGGGAGCGTGGATTAGCAGTTGCCTATTTGGACCCTCTTCCTTCCCGCCTCTTCTTGATCGGCTCGCGAGATTCTTATCTTGTCACTCGTGAGTACTTTCCAGTATTTCATATTGTGCATCCTGCTTTTGTGTTCCATAGTGATCATATATTCTTCAGATATTATATCATGCCTTGTGATAACTGTGTACTGTTGTTATTATTGCTGGATTGTATATTACCACTATGCTTCCGTACTCTGACCCCTGCCTGTATTGATGCTTAGCGTATATACGCGTTAGGGTATTTCTGACCTTCGTATATACGTCGCAGTAACGTCTCCGTACCCTCCGGATCGGGGCGTTACAGTATGGAAGATAAGATATACAAACATGGCATATACACAATCATGATAGAGATGAAGGTTTACACTAGCATATATCAATGTAGCATAAAAGTAAACTATCAATCCTATACATTTGTATATATGACCAAAATTAAAAACTTTTAAATGGAGAAGTTACCAAACGTGGGCAATCTCCAAAATAGGTGCCTCCATGATAGTGATGCAAGCGCGATGTGATCTTTGAGCCTTGTTGCATCCACCACCCGGGCACCGTCTCCCCCTAAGTCTTGGAGGAAGAAGATCCACCTGTATCATTTAAATTTGGTGGGTCTCTTGGTACACATATCTTTTTGGGTCCTTTTGGATTAGTATCGGGACGAACCCAAACATATTTATTGTTCACATTATGTTTAGCAAAACAAAATTTTTCCAAATGGCCTTTGCGGCCACAATGTGTGCAAACATAAATTCTACCACTACCATACATGTATGCATGTTTATGTGAGTGTGCATGTTTTCGTGCATGTGTATGATGAGTGTGTTTCCCTTGGGTTACTCCCTTGGGAAATTTTGATGCAAATTTATTTAAATCAAATGCACATTTTTTAAGAGTTGAATCTAAAACATCAACCCGTTTTTGAATTCCAAAAATTCATTTTTGTTACATGATGCAATGGGGGTTTTCCCTTTACAAGCTAGTTTATATTTTTCAAAATCAATTTTTAGATTCTTAAAAGTCTTAGTTAAATCATCTTTTTCTTTAACTACAATATCAATTTTATTTTTCAAAGCATCATTTTCCTTTTTCAACTTTTTATTTTGAGATTGAGAAATCTCATATCTATGTTGTAACTCTTCAAAAAATTGAGCTAACTCATCCATTGTTAACTCATCATCATCTATTGAGTTGTCAAGAGTTACCTTAGATGCATCCTCCCCATGTGCAATGAAGCACATGTGCGCGGCGTCGATTTCCTCCTCGGATTCTGACTCCGTGTCATCCCATGTTGCTACCATAGCCTTTTTCTTCTTTGGGGCATTCTTGGAGGTGGTTGCTTGAAGAGCGGGGCAATCCGCAATAAGATGTCCGATCTTCTTGCAATGGAAGCAAGGACCGGGTTCTTCTCTTTTCCTTTCGTATCTTCCTTGAGGTTTCCCTCTCCGGAAGTTGCTTTGCCGTCCCTTCTTATAGAACATCTTGCCCACCTTCCGGATGAGCATGGCAAAATCCTCATCGCAATCTTCCGATAAGTCATCCTCTTCATGAATGGTTGGAGTGGCTTTGAAGGCGAGTGCTTTCTTCTTTGGCGCCTCCCTTTCTTCTCTTACTTTCATCTCCATCTCATGTGTCTTGAGATTTTCGATGAAACCGGAGAAGTCCATCTCCTCCCGATCGTTGAGCTCCTTGAGGGTCGTTGCCTTGACTTCCCAAGCTTTGGGAAGAGCTCTAATGACCTTCCTTATCTTTTGGTCATTGTCGATTGCGTCACCTAGAGAAGATAAAGCATTAGTAATCTTGGTGAAACGCGTGAGCATGTCATCAATGCTCTCATTATCAAACATATAAAAGTTCTCATATTGAGAACGCAACAAGTCAATCTTAGATCTTTTGACTTGTGACGTTCCTTCATGAGTCACAATGAGAATGTTCCAAACTTCAAATGCGGATTTGCAATTTATGATGCGTGATAAGTCATCCTCATTTAAGGCTTGGGTCAAGGCATATTGGGCTCTAGCATTAGCTTCATAATCCTTGGAGGTGTCCTCGGACCATGAGCTCTCATCAGTGAGGGGTTCAATAAATTCTTTTGTAATGGACCTAGCAACCCTAACTCCTAGGGACTTAAGGAAGAGGTTCATCTTGACCTTCCAAATAGGGAAGTTCAAGCCATCAAACTTAGGTGGAGATTTAATGCTAGAAAAGTCAAGGGATGCCATGGATACAAATGAATGCACAAACAAATATAGATGCAACAAATATATATAGCCAAATGCAAGGATCTCCCTAAGGTGGTTAAACCAAATAGTAGGGTTAGGCTCTGATACCAATTGAAATCACCTAGAGGGGGTGAATAGGTGATGGCTATATGAAATATGGCAACAATGCGGAATTAAAATTTTACTTAACAAATTGCTCAAATTAAAAGACTAGGAATAAACACAATAAGTAGTGCAAGAAATAAAGGAGTTTGAGTTTAGAGAAAATTCGAGCAAACGCAAACACAAGTATATGTTTCTGAGGTTCGAGCCACGCTCTACGTCCCCGCCTTCACACTTGAAGGATTTCCACTATTGTTGATCCCACCGGATCTCCAATACAAGGACACACTTGTCCTATCTCTTGTGATGCCGCAACACCACCCGGAGCTCACTCGCTCGCTTGAGGCCGATGCCTCTACAACTTCGCTCAAGAAGAAAGTTGATCACACTTGATCACAAATAGCTCACTTAGCACAATCCTATAACCAATATGTAGATGTAGACTTTTGGGATTGTGTAGTGCAAATATCTAGAGTGAAGTAGAGGTATAGCTTAAAGAGGGTGTTTGGAAATTTTGGCTTTGGAAATCTTTTGCTAAAATGAAGACTTGAAAAATCACTTGTCAAATGTTGAAAAAATTGTTGTTAAAATTGGTGTCTTATCATGTTGAAGTGACCACCTATTTATAGGGGTTGAGAAACAGGGTAAAACTGGTGGAGAAACTCGTTGGGTGGAGATCCCAACAAAAAGAGTCAGAAAAATATAGCTGTTGGAGTCTGTCAGACTTTTCTAACAGCTGCCGGTCGACCCGGACGGTCGACCGCCAACGGTCATATTTTTGACCGTTGGGGGACAACGGTCGACCGCCCCAGTCGACCCAAACAAACAGAGAGCACTGTAAGTGCCCCGGTCGACCCGAGCGGTCGGCCGACGTGCACACACGCACAGCGTGCACGTCGGTCGACCCGGACGGTCGACCGGCTCCTGTCAGTTCTGAAAAATCAGACACTGCAGAAACCAGAACTTGGGTTTTTGGTTTTGGTCTTTTGGGTTGAGGTTTTGGACCTTATAAAAATAGGAGTATGATCATAAGTCACTACTCTAACATGTTAAAACATTTTGATAAAGATTCTCTTTGTTAAAAACTTATTTTCCAAAAATCAGTTTTTCCAAAACTTAAAGTTTCTAAAGCTAATTTCCAAAACATGTTAACTCTAAAACTAAGTTGGAAATAGAAATTGTTTTTGAAGCCATGAATCAAACTAAAGTGTGTGTGTGAGTGACAATCCCATAACTCTACTTCTAACATCTAGGTTTTGACAAAACGTCTAAAAGAAAAGTAAAAATACAAATCTCGGACTTTTTCATTGTCTTGATCTTAACTTGGTCTTTTCTTCAGAATCTTGTTCCCGAAGCTTTCTAATGTGCTTAGCTAAGGAATGCAAATCTTTAGCGGCGTCCAAACTTGTGAGTCTTGATAGTGGAGCCGTCAAATCAACTTGTTTTGAACCTGAAATTCTTTTAAAACAAAATTGTTAAATACATAACTAAATATGATTTGTTATCATCAAAATATTCAACGGGATATTGGGCTAATGGCCTTTGGGCCAACAAAATTTCTGCTGCAAGGCCTATACTACACTCAGGTATTAGTCGACCAGCCTAGACTAATAAAACCTATTAGTTGACTAATAACATTCACAAAGCCATGTACATGTCCGTGCATGATCTCTGAAGCTTGTAACACCTCCACTTGATCATGTATTCTTCTGTAATGAATATAAGGCACTCAAAATACTAACAATCTCCACTTTGACTTATATTTATTGAGTCCCTTCATAGAAACTGGCCTCCGCTTCATTTACCATACTTTCTCTCCCCCTTTTGTGACTTCACATGGCTTCCTCCCAAGAGCCCATTTTCCATCTTACCTTTGAAAAACCTTGATGAAGTTTAGAGATGCTCTGAACTTCTTCCTTGAGATAGTATTCGCTATCATGTCTGCTGGGTTCTTCTTCATGCTGATCTTTATCAAGTCAATCAACTTGTCATCCATGACCCACTGACGTATCTTATGATACCTCTCACCAATGTGCTTCATCCTCTTGTGATACAGTGATCCGTAGAGAGATAAATAGCACTCTGACTGTCGCAATGAACCTGAACTGAATCCTGCATGATACCAAAAGTCTTGAGCAATTCTCTCAACCACAAAGCTTCCTTTGACGCCTCAACTATAACCATGTACTTAGTCTCTGTTGTTGAAAAAGCAATTATATATTGTAACTCTACCTTCCAACTAATGACGCACTCAGCTACCATGGACACATAGCCCATCGTAGATCTTCGCTAATAAAGATCCCCAGCATAATCTGCATCAACATAGCCTTGTAATTCCCTAGGCTTTTCCATTTTCAATCTTTGAAACACCAAGTCTAGTCTCGCAGTCCCTCGTAGATATCGTAGCACCCACTTCACGCTTCCCAATGTTATTTTCCTGGTTTTGATATGAACCGACTTACTGTACTAACTGCATAGGCTAAGTCAAGTCTAGTGCAGATTATAGCATAAATGAGTGACCCACTGCACTAGCATATGGTACTCGAGACATTTCCTCCTCCTCTTTCAGTATTGTGGACACTGCTTGAAGGATAATTTAAAGTGACCTACCAAAGGAGTGATGACTGATCTTGCTTCTGCTATATTGTATCTATCCAACACCTTTGAGAACATAGTTCTCTTGGGATAGACAAAGTCTGCCTGAGCCTCTATCTCGAGTAATCTCCATACCTAACATCTTCTTGGCTTCTCCCAAATCTTTTATGTCAAAGTCCTTTAGTTGAGCTAAAAGCTTCTGAATATGTGACTTTATTTCTTGTAACAATCAGCATGTTATCCACATATAACAGCAAATATGTCAGATCATCATTTTCCTTGAAATGTACACAACTGTCATACTCATATCGGTTCTATCTGACCTTGATCATAAAAGAGTCAAACCGCTTGTACCACTGTCTGGGAGACGGCTTAAGTCCATAGAGGGACTTAGTTAGAAGACACCCTTGTTTTCTTGACCTTCTTTAATATAACCTTCAGGCGGCTTCATATTTATCGCGTCCTCCAGCTCACCGTGCAGAAACGTTTTTTGACATCGATCTGCTCCAACTCTAGATAAACTGAGTTACTATCTCCAATAACATCCAAATAGATGTATGCTTGACTACAGGAGAGAAGATCTCATTGTAGTCAATACCCTCCTTCTGAGCATATCTCTTAGCAACTAACCTTGCCTTGTACTGCTCATTGTCCTTCTTGCGAAAGTCCTATCTGCTACATATTGCCTTGGAGTCCTTTGGAAGATCTACTTATTTTCATGTTTGATTTATATCCAAAGACTCCATCTCCTACTCCATGGCTGTAATCCACCGTGGTCATCTACCTTGATCGCTTCTGTAACAACTGGGATCCCCAGTTTCTGTTACTAAATGCGATGGAGACATGCTCATCTTCCCAGCCATATCTTGCTGGAGGCACTGTAACTCTGACTGACCACCTCAACAGTCTAGGTTGCTCTTGAGTAGCCTCATGTTCATCTCCGTCTGATTCTGAGGAGTTCTCTTCTGACCCGTCATACCTTTTAGGATTATCTGAGAACTTAACTCCATTTTTCTAAGTGTCTGTCGAACTATCTGGATCTCTACCTTGCGCTTTATCCTCCATCTCTGACTTTTTCTGCAACGTTGATTCTTCGTCAAAGACCACATATCTGATGGTACAGGCGCTCCTTGTCTCAGGATCCTAAATTCTGAAACCCTTGACTCCTTTGGTGAACTCGATGAAGATACACTTCTTATACTTAGACTCCAGTTTGTTCTTTTTTTGACTATCAAACAAGCTATATGCGGGGCAACCGAAAATCCACATGGTTGATCCACAAACTCTCCTCGCCATATCTCCTCTAGAATCTGAAGATTAACGACTGTTGATGGTAACATGTTTACCAAATAACTCACATGATTCACCGCCTTTGCCAAAATCCTTCTGACATGTCTGCCTATAACTTGATACTGCGGGCATGCTCTGCAAATGTCTGATTCAAGCGCTCTGCTACTCCATTCTGTTCTGGTCGCTCTGGAATACTTAACTGGTGTTCGGTACCGTTTCCTGCTAAATAAGTTTTGAAATCTGTGGAGGTATATTCGCCTCTTTTGTCGAATCTGAAGACTTTAACCTTTCGTCCCTTCTGATTCTCCTCCATAGTTTTCCACTCCTTGAACTTCTAAAATACTTTTGACTTCTGCTTCAAGAAGTATACCCAAACTCTCCTGGAGAAATCATTTATAAATGTAACGTAGTATCTAGCACCCCGATGGATGCTACTGGCGAAGGTCCCCCACATTCGTGTGTATGAGATCTACCAAGCCCTTTGTCTTGTGTTGTGATGTAGAGAAAGCTACTCAATAATGTCTACCCATGATGTAAAATTTACAAAGATCAAGTTTGTAATATTTGATACCTGACAGAGCACCCTTTTTGTGTAGGACTTGAAGATCTCGCTCGCTCATGTGTTCAAGATGCATGTGCCAAAACCTTGTAGTATCCTCCTCCTCTATTGCTGCTGAAGCATCACCAATAATAATGCTTTCTTTCATCTTGTACAAGTTTGCAGTCTGTTCTCCTTTCAGAATCATCATGGATCCCTTCGTAACTTTTATACCTCCATCTGCACTTGAAAACTTGTACCCTTGAGCATCCAAAACTCCCAACGAGAGAAGACTCTTCCTATAGTCTGGAACGTAACGTGACGTACGTTCATGAGGGTTCGAACATGTCCAACAAACATCATCATACGGATGTTGCCAATGCCAACCGTCTTGCACATGGTGTTGTTACCCATCAGGACAGAGCCTCCATTATAAGGCTTTAAGTACTGAACCCTTCCCTTTTTGGGCACATATGGTGTGTGCACCCCGAGTCAAGTAACCAAGCATTTGAGTACTTTCCTTTTCTTGACTCAGCCATCCAAACATTACATGGATTCATCTACTTCTTCGATAACACCGGCTTGATCTGACTTTCCACTGGTACTAGCTCTATTAGAATCCTTGTTGCCTCTCTTCTTCAACATCTTCTTGTATTTTTTATAGTTTTTCTTAATGTGCCCAGTTTCCTGCAAAAGTAGCAAGCAAAACTGCTGAAGCCTCTGGATCCCTTTTGGGTCTCATACTCTGAGATCCTCCTTCTGACCCTTGACAACCAGTTCTGAGGCCTCCTCTGAGATCGTTGATCTGGAGCATTTACCTGACATTTTCTAACTCTAAAGTCTCCTTACCATACATGATGGTGGTTGATGATGGTTGCCAAGTGGTCATAACTTGATGGAAGAGAAGAGAGTAACAGAAGAGCTTTGTCTTCTTCAAGCTTAACCTTTAGAGCCAACAAGTCACTTAAAATCTTATTAAAAGCATTAAGATGTTATAGAATAGACATACATTCTTTCATCCGAAGGCTGTATAACTGCTTCTTTATGAAGAGCTTGTTTGGCAAACTCTTCATCATGTAAAGGCTCTCCAGCCTACACCAAAGACCAGCAGTTGTCTCCTCATTCATGACGTTGTAGAGGACCTCTTCTAATAGGCATAGTATGATCTTTGTCTTTGCGCGAAAGTCGATGTCGTTCCACTCATCATCCTCCATCTTCGATAGCTTCTTCTACATACCAAGTAGGGCCTTGTGTGTGCCTTCCTTCACGAGCAACGATGTTACTCGCATCTTCCACAACAAGAAGTTGGACTTCCTGTCGAATTTCTCCACCTTGAACTTGGTTGTCGTGGTCACCTTGCTAGTCATTGTTCTGAATACCAATTGTTGCTTATCAACGCTGATACAACAACAGAGAAAAACGTAGTTGAAGATTCAACAGCGAAAGCGAAAGCGTAGAAGATCTACCACTAGCAAGCAATTAAGACTAAATTACAACACAACTAAAGAACACCCGATTTAACATGGTTCAACAAGAGTGCCTACGTCCACGGGGAGGATGAGAGAAATCTTAATTAAAACAGAGAAGTAAAATACAAAAGTTGCAAGAATATCTCTATCTTACAACTCTCAATGGTGGAATCTCTTTGATTCTTGAGACCTCTTGACTTGCCTTCAGAAAGCCAACCCTAAAGGTTTTGTATAGGCTCTAGGATGATTCCTAGTCTAACTCAAACCTCTACTATCAATCAGCACCGTCTCAGAGAAAAAAGAAAACCTGAATCCAAACCAAACTGGAATCAGAACCGTAAAAGAAAACTGTCAGATCCCGACATTAGTCGACTAAGGCCCAGTATTAATCGACTAATACTAAGTATTAGTCGACTACTCTGACAAAGTCTGAAACCCCAACTTTATGTTGTAAGGCCTAGTCAACTGCACCCAAGTATTAGTCGACTAGCCTAAAACCTAATCAATTAATAAAACCTATTAGTCGACTAGTAACATGCACAAAGCATGTACATGTCCGTGCATGCTTTCTGAAGCTTGTAACACCCCCACCTGATCCTGTATTCTTCTCTAATGAATACGAGGCACTCAAAATACTAACATGTTCGGGATTCTTGAGTTCCACACAATCAATTTTTAGGATTTCAAAGTTTAGTATTGTTGATTCATGACTGAGACTTAGATTTTAAAATCTAGTATTATTGGTTTATGACTAAGATTTGAATTTCAAGATCTAGTGTCATTGGTTATTAGGACTGAGCTGTTTGGATAATTTTCACCACATTATTAAAATCATACAAAAATTATCTGGTTGCAATCCAGAATATACTAGTCGTATTCTACAATATTTGAGTCCGAGTGCGAGAACTAGTAAAATCCAACTAAAAAGTCTAAAGCCTACAAAGATTATTGTTCGAATCCGACTCAAGAATCTAAACCAATAACACCCCTAAGCTCCCTAAAAGGAATGAGTAAGCTTGAGCATGTGAGCATAGGCTCAGTTTAGCTCGACATCAAGCTCAACTAGTTTGATGGTCTCATAATCGTGTTGGCTCGGATTCGAGCTCAGCTCGTCAAAATGCCTAATAAGTTGGCATAGAGGTTTGTTTTAAAGTCCAAATCAATTTATTGGGTTTCTAAATGATCTATTAATATATAACTATAGTGACATTTATTAATAAAATTTAACCATTAATTAAACATTAGTTATAAATAATTAATAATTAATCATAAATCATTATTAATCATAAAAACTTACATTATATGCCTTCTAAGTTAATTATTAACAGTAGCAACTGATAATAAAATTTTTTTTTGATAATAATAATATTATTATTAATGATTAACCATTAAATAACATATGCTAATAATAATGCTGATGCCAAGTAGGTTTCAAATTCTCTACAGAAACAGGTGAAGCCCGGGGCTGACCTGACTTCTTGAATCAACTCAGAATAGAGGGGTATATGACACATTTGCAAAGACAAACAGGTGAGCTATCAAATACAATACATCATCTCATCTTTCAAAAATTGACATCTAGGTTGAAACTAGCAAGTAGAGATTATTGTACATTGTTAACAACTGCAAACCTGTGTCTGTGACTAGTTCTTGTATCTAGTAAAAGGATATGTTGTACAAGAGCTTTTTGTTGTTTGCCTTCTCAAAAGAAGAAACAATGTCATCTACTTTGTCCTCCCAAAACTCCACTGCTTCAAACTGCAGCATACAGATGAATCTCATTAGAGTCCACCAGTGGCATCACACTTTTAGCAACAGAGAGAGACAGAAAATATTGCACAACATCACAAACCACATGCATTTGCATTATGTTGGAAGTCCAGTGGAGGATAATTTCCATAATTTCCATTCAATTTGCAAAATTTATAAGGAAGACAAACAAGCAATAATGATTCAACTTGTCTCCCTCAATTCATATTATTAGTAAAAAAAATCCTAGACCTTGTTAAGCTAGGACAATTGTCTAATATTGACTCCATCACATATTTATGAAATTATTATTATGTTTAAAACAATGTCCTTGTTCCTTAGTTCATTTTCTTTCTTTCTTTTTTGCGCACAAATCCAAGATGCGAAAGTTTAGGGAGTTTGTCGATGTAATTTCCATCTTCAATCATATACATTAAACTGCCATCCTGTCTGAAACTTGCTCTTTCTCCCAAGCATGTCCCCAAGTCATAATGCATCTTATATGTCAAGTCACATAAGGTTTTTTCTTATGTCTGCCCAATTCTGCTTTAACTACTAGTATCTCAGCAATGCAAAACATTGTTTGTGAAACATAATAATGTTTCTGTCTGATTCTGACTTCACCAGAAGTGCGGAGCAAGATTTTCAAAATTGATATTAAATCCTTCAAGATTCCCATTGCTACAGGACCTGATTTGTGAAAGGAGCTAGGATAGATACATTCAAGTCATGCCAAGGGATGAGAACAACAATACAGTTTTTTGCTTTGTTTTAAAACATCAAACCAGTTTTATTCTCCAGGACTCTAATTACAAGTTCAGGAGACTGCCAAGAGTTATTTCATTTAACATTAAATGTCTCAAAAGGTTTTGTACACTTGGCTCCCAAAAACAATTGGTTGTAAATTGTAAAATATGTTTTTTGACTGAAAAGAACTATATATTACAATTTGATTAACAACTTGGAAGAACCACAAATCCATGCAACTTTTGAAAATAAAATATTCTATTGAGTATTGCCAAATAGCTGCCCTAAGACATACACAACACATGCACTGACATGCTAAACAAGTATATCAACGATGATGCTTATTCTAGATCTGCACTGCTTTGTTTTCTTTATGTAAGTAAGAAATTCAATATGATTGTTTAATCATAATTTTGTAAATAAACATGTTAATTATTGTCTACCACAAACATGACTATTGCTCTCTACCAGTGTTATCAAAGAGTTAGCAGATAAATAGTTCAAAACATAACAAAACAGTTAGAATATGTGGAAACTTTCTACGCTGCCAGCCAAACCGTTGCCATTTATTGTGTGCTTAAGAAGTTTTCATGCAAAATTGATTGGACGCCCAGATCTTAAAGAGTTACAAGCTGCTGTCAAGGACGTGAGCTCATATAGCTAGAAGCTACTATTGCATAGTGTAGTGGTCAATTTCTGCCTCCCTCGAGATCACACCACGTGTTCATCCAGCCCTTAGACGATCGCGTGACACGTGTCCATACCCAGAATATCTGAAGAAGACTCCTAATCTCATCTAAACTCCGAGCAGTTCAAGCAGTCAAAGGATAGAGATAGAATTGTTAACAAGTACCTCTATCTCCAAGCCAAATCTTCATTCGAATCAGGCGGTTATAGCTTGGGAGTGGATCAACCACATTGGCGGCTGAGTAGACCTCACTGAATAAAGATAAGTACGGATTCTACCAATTCAAATAAGGATTTTCGGCTTTAACTACCTCCAAGATAAGCAATTGAGATAGGATAAACGTTCAAATAGATGAGAACTCTGTAAACCTTATCCAATAAACACTCACCTGTATAAACAGTAGACCCCCTCTAACGAGAGGGAGGATGATCAATCAATCTCTGAAACCCTAGCGCGTGATCAGCCAGTCACCACTGTAATTTTCTCTGAATTATAGTGGAACCCTCTCTCTTGCACCGTGGGTTTTCCCTTTCAGATTTTCACGTAAATCAATGCATTTGTTCTAGTTTGATCTGAACAATTTATCCATTAATCACACAATTTGTTGTGTGGATAACTCCCCTAGGAATTTTCCACTGCATTTGGTGCTTTCATTGAGATCCATTGAGTTCACACTCAAAGTTCTATCGACTAAAGCGCTTACTCATCAGCACAACTCGGACGGAAATATCCTTAAGAAGCAATGGAACTCTTTTCACTTGAAATGATACTATGTGTAAAATCATGTAATATCCAATGAAAAGATTATGAAAGTTCTCTTATTTTGATGTTTTATCCCTTCTCCGAGTACGAAAAACTCGCAACAGCCTATAGCGAGTCATATCCTGACGACTACCCCTCGAGGAGTCTCCTAAAAGACGGAGGCTCGCCTGCAGTGACTATTTGAAGCTCAGCCTACATCGGGTCCTCACTCTGATGGCTACCCGAGCAAGTCAACAACCTATATTGGGTCCTACCTTCAGTCTCTAGTGGGTCCTACTCTTACGGCTACCCCTCGGGAGTCTCTTGAAAGACGAAGGCTCGCCCGCAGTGATTACTCGGAGCTTAGCCTACATCAAGTCCTCACCCTGATGGCTATTCGAGCAAGTCAAAAGCCTATACCAAGCCCTGCCCTGACGGAAACTTGAAGACAACATATATCTAGTTCTTCCAACTGATGAGAATCCGCCGACTAACCTGGGAACTCCCGCCCGGACGACTGCCTAAACGTCAAACAACCCCGACAACGGACGTCATGCCTCCACAAGCTACCAAGCTACATATAACCGGGCAAGGCTAACGCCATAGCACCAGTACAAGCACATCAAGAACAAGAGATAATACAGTCGAAAAAAGAAATTAATCACTTTTATTGATGATAAAAGAGTGATACAATTTCTTATTACGTCAGTGCTTGTTACAAAAAAAAAAAAAATACAAATGGCTCGGCTAACTCTACCTATACCCGCCACTTTGGCTTTCTGACCATCCCTGAGACCTCCCAGGCCAGCCGTTGTTGCTCCCAGTCAGATCGCTCGACCCCTTAGGTTGACAGCTCGTACCTCTGGCCCGACCGCTCGTTCCTTCGGTCCGACACTCGTGCCCCCAGCCAACCACTCGTGCCCTCTGCTCGACCGCCAAAGCCCAAGATCGAGACTTGAGAGCGCAACGCCTGCGCCTCCATAAGTAAATCATTGCGGGCTCTCCAGAATTCATTAAAACGATCACATTGGTGCTCAGCCCTCAGCTCTTCAACATCACCTTTGTGACGCTCCAGATCCTTCTCCAAAACCGGACCTTGTGCCTCAGCTCCAATCTTTCAGTGCAATCCCGATCGATCTGGACCCAAAGCAAAGCAATCTCTAACTCGTCTAAGACGACCCTTTCCTGCAGCTCGGATATATCATCCAACACCTTCTTCAGCTCCTCAACTCGCCCCAAGAGCCTTACTTCCAGAGCCGCCTTTTCATGTCTCAAATCCTTCCATTATCTCCAGCATATCACACGATTTCAAGAACACCTCGCGCACCTTTTTTCAAGATCGTTAATCATCACATTGTGGGAAATCAGTTCGCGGTCCAGCTGAGAGGTGAGGAAGTTGAGGAGCCCGAGCTCTATACAGCGAGGAAGCATGGGCAGCGTCTGTTACAAACTCTTCGCGACCCTCCTCCGTTGGGGCATTCAAGAAAACCAGCAAAGCTCCGAGCTCATCGTCAAGATTCAGCTCCACCCCCTCATCGTCGTCCTCAGTGTTGGAGCCCTCAAGCCTCAGCATGAGCTCCCCGAAGAACTTCAGACCCTAGGGCCAACTCCTGCTGAGCCCAAGCATGCACGAGACATTTGTGCCAAAATAGAGGCAAGTCCCAAAGGGGTCACTGCTCAGCGCCCACAACGGCCTTGAGACAATCAAAAGCAAGACAAGTTCAAGAAGAGGAGCTAAATTTTCATTTATTTATTCATATATGGATTCATACAAAAAGGGAAAAAAAAACAAAAAAAAACTCAAACACTCACTTTGCTTTTCTAAGAGGCCTCGGAGGGTGGAGTTGAAAGACCAACGCCTTCAGTGACACCACGAGTCGAGGTCTTGGCGGTTGAAGCATCCGAGGGAAGACCCATCATCGGAATAGGAGCACTGCTGGATGGAGTGTTCGGAGAGGCTTCCGCCTCCACAATGGAGGCATCGCGCGCTAAAGTACGTCCCATGCCTTGGCTTTCGAAGAAGGCCACAGTTGCAAGTGGATATCTCAGGGCGCCTTGCTTCCCGTCTTCGTATCCATCTTTGTACTTCTTAAACTTGAAGACCTTCATCTCCCGCAGGCACTAGTCTGTTACTGCTTGAACACGCGCCTTCGCTGCTTCCTTGGCAGTCAGACACATCCAGGTCATCCTCAAGGCACTCATTCTCTTCCTCAAAGACAGCCCTCTCCGACTCCAACGTGGCTTCCACCACCTCAGCACGCTGGCTTGCCTCCTCCAGTTCCCGCTGGGTCGACTATAGTTTTGTCTCCTTCAGTAGCTCGGGGCCCTTGCAATATAACTCCGCGCTTACCTTCTGCAATTCAGCCCCGAGCCTCTCTTCTCCAACTCTCCCCGAGCCTCCGACAATTGAGTCAACAAGGTCCTTTTCTCTCTCGACTCACCCCTAAGCCGCTCCAGCTCCCTCCCCAATCTTATTGGACCGTAGCTTTATGCTTCAAGTCGGCCTGGAGCCGAGCGATTTTGGCAGTTACCGCCTCCCTTGCGGCACTGAGCTCCCCCACCCTCCGGAGCAGCTCAACAATTGTGCCCTCCTCCTTCAGGGCATCTCGATGAGCGTCCAGCAGCTCGGAGGTAAGCATATGCTTTGAAATTAAAACAAGAGTTAAATGACAAATAAAGTATAAATCCAGATAGAGGCATTATGATGCTTACCCTGAAGATCTCGTTCTTCAAGTGTCGCCTCAGATCCTTCAAGGGCAGGGCCTTGAGTTCCTCCAATTCTCCAAGGAAATCTCCATATCCTAGGGTCGCTTTTTCATCTCCTCTCCGGAGATATAACCCGAACAGGGGGCTCACGCCAGACCGCCCTGAGGTCAGCATTGGAGACCAAGCGGCAGCCCGCGAATGACCAACAGGGTCAGAGACCCTCACGCCGTCCTCCGTCAGCGGAGCTTCAGCAGCTCCCGTCTCCTCGACCCTAGGAAAGGACTTGGGCCCAGTTTCGACCTGAGATGATGGAGACGCCACTGTCACAACCTCCTCTTCAGAGAGGACTTAGATTGAAGGGGTGCTCCTCCGGCATCTCCGCCTCCCTGTCCATCGGCCCGTGGAGCGCGTCCACACCCTCTTCAGGAGCCTCGGGGGTTGATGAATCTTCCCGAGCTCTAGAGTCCATGAGCTCGGAGAACCCGACCCGAGCATCTTTAGCCACAGGGGAATGCCCAGCGACTGGCACGCAGGCGCGACTGCCAACAGATCCAGCATCTCCTCATCAGACTCATCAAAGCCAATCCTGCTCATCTTCTGCAAAAAAATGAGCATGGAAGAACAGCACCATGGAGGAAAGCCAAGCTATATTCATGTCTACCTCTTCAGGAAGTTGAGGTTGAAATGATCGCACTGGGGCCCTCTTCCTCTTAACAGGCACCACTTGCCCCAAGACCTTTGGCCTCCCAGACTTGACAACCGACTTTGTACTCAAAGCTGGTACCCTCGGGATAACTGGGGGCACGGGAGGCATGTTCGCGTCCAACAATCAGCCCCAGTTGCAGTGGTCGTAGTTAATAGCTGCCAGCTTCCGCAGCTTTGCTTCAACGTCGACGGAAAGCGACGCTACTCCCCGAGTGATCGGGCCCAAGTTCCAAGTAATCGGGATGGCTCCGCGCTCAACCTCCGACTCAGCCTCCCATGGACCATTCACCCAGACCATGGTATCACGCATACTGTGGTCACTATCCACCATGTAGATGATGATCTTCTCACACCCACTCTGGGGCACGAAGTAGCGCGCGTTTTGGCTGGTCTTTCTCAGCGCGTAGGCGGCACTGAAAACCTCATGCTGGCATGCCTTCGGGATACTCAGGGCGCAGAGGGCCTCGAACCCCAGCACAATACGCCAAGCCACCAGCGAACTTCGAGAAGTGTTTTAAATATCAGATATCAACGATATATCGGTTGGCAAAATTATATACCGGATACCGAATACCATGTGATATATCGCGAGTAGTACTAAATACCAGACATCATTTTGGACGTCATACAAGATGAAGAATATACATATGATTGCCTATATAAATTATATGAAACTACTTAATGCAAGTTTAGAGTCATAAATTCATTGGGAATACTTACCTTTTGTAGAAACTCATCAAATGCGTTTATAGAAGCTCCTTAAATGCGTCACGTGGCGATATATCGAATATAGTCATCTGGAATACGGTCGATATACTGGTCACATGGCGATATATCGGCTCATATCGGTCCAAAATGATATCCGGTAACATTTTACACTCATCATATCATTTTGAATAAAATACCGGTACCTCGGCTGATATACCTATGTATCAGCTGAGATTTAAAACAGTGACTGCAAGGGGGCGACCTTGCAGTGGGTCAGAACGCTACGGACGAACTTCGTCAATGGCAGTCTTAGCACCAGGCCCAAAATCTGAGGATGCATGTAGACGTCGATGTTGGGGGAGGCAAAGCAAACTCAGTGCCCTAATCGGATTATTGATCCGTTGTAATTTTCTTTACAATCAAATAAAGATTTTACACGCTTTCAATTTTTCCGACCAAACAAAAGATTATTGATCAGCAGTAATTTGGTTATTGATCAGCAGTAAACTTCCATTCCATTAATCCCCAACGGAGTCGCCATTTTTTGTTTCTCAGAAAAATTGAAAGGCGTTAAAATCTTTATTTTATTGTAAAAAAATTACAACGGATTAATAATCTGATTACAAAGGAGAGAATAATGGTTGGATCCCCCTTTTATTTAATACTAAGTTCTTCGTGTAATGGTGGAGAGTGATTCTTTTTCTCCGTTGACGAGCTGAACCAGAAGCTTGATCTTCGGATTTTTTTGCTCTAGTTGGAAGCACACTGGTAAAGTATAAAACTTTAATCAGTGACTAAAATCTCAAGAGATTATAGAACATGAACTCGGCAAGTTTATAAAGAGTATTCTCTTCCAGCAGTCTTATGCTCAAGCTTCAGCCTTCTGTAGTTATCCAGCTTCAAGTATTAAGCATCAAGTGTGCCTTTTTGGGGATTCTCCTCCTCTGGCCTGTGGCTTTTTGGGTTCCTCTTCCAGAACTCCCTCCCATTTTCCCCTAGCTATTCATAACTATTTATAGAAAATTATGGAGTGTAACCAACCCGTTAAATCTTTCCATAATGGGAGGGGTGTAACCAACCCATTAAATCTCTCCATAATGGGAAGTTATTCCCTCTTATGTGGATAGAAAATGGGGTGTAACTGACCAAGTTCGTGGCTGTCAGTTATAGCAGAAACGCAGGTCCGCGCTAGGCCTGAACCTCGCTCTGATGTTGAGACATGGAGCTCACATGCTCGCGTCTGTAGTGGAACACGGAGTTCACAGGCTTGCATTGAAGTTGAAACGGGAAGCTACGCAGGCTTGAGTTTTGATGTTGAAACGTGACCCTGAGGTCCGCGTATTGAAGAGCAGCGCGACTATCACGTTTGGCACAGAACGCAATCCTCGCGTCGTGTTGTTGATGAAGTCCGCGTTTGAGATTGGAACGCGACTCTGTTTGAGATCCGCGTTTGCACTTGGATGCGAGGTCCACGTCTGAGGTTGGACACTGAACAGGTTGAGGTCTGCGTCTCAACATCAGAGCGAGGTCCGCATCTAGCACGAGACCCGTGTTTCTACTGTAACTGACAGCCGCGAACTTGGTCAGCTACACCCCATTTTCTCTCAACATAATGGGGAACAACTTCCCATTATGGAGAGATTTAAGGGGTTAGCTACACCCCTCCCCTTATTATGGAGAGATTTCAGAGGGTTAGTTACACCCTAAAATTCTCTATAAATAACTATGAATAGTTAAAGGAAAAGGAAGTTTTGGAGGAGGAACCCAAGAAGCCATAGGCCAGAGGAGGAGAATCCCCAAAAAGGCACACTTGATGCTTAATACTTGAAGTTGGATAACTACAGAGGGCTGAAGTTTGAGCACAAGACTGCTGAAAGAGAACACTCCTTATAAACTTGCTGAGTTTAAGTTCTATAATCTTTTAAGATTTTAGCCACTGATTAAGGTTTTATACTTTACCAGTGTGCTTCCAACGAGAGCAGGAAGATCCGAAAATCAAGCTTCCGGTTCGGCTGGTCAACGAAGAATAAGAATCACTCTCCACCGCTACACGAAGAATCCAACATTAAACAAAGGGGAGATCTAATCATTCTTCCCTCTTTTGTAATCAGATTATTGATCCGTTGTAATTTTCTTTACAATCAAATAAAGATTTTACACGCTTTTAATTTTTTTGAGAAACAAAAGATAAGGACTCCGCTGGGGAAAGTTTTCTCTACCATGAGAAGACCGTAACGCAAGCCGACCTCAAGCTTCTGGGATCAAATGTCAAATCGCTCGTCGTCAAGTTCGACCAAGTGAAGTTCGAAGAGCTTCTCTCCTCGGGCTCTATTAGTCTCAAAGTCTCAAGCAAAACTCGCTCTCAAGTCTCTTCGGAGACTTCTCATAGAGAAGCCCATATGTTTTTTTAAGTGGCTCAACCTCTCTTGAGGGTCTGACAACCACCTCCCGTGGAACCAACATAGCTTGCGACAATGTCTCTCAAGAGACCCGCAAAGCAATGTCATGGCTCATGGCCAACACAGTGGCGGAAACCAATCTCACCACCAAACTCCTCTCAAGGCTCTGCAAACTCAGTTTGCAGGGGTTTCACATCAACTCCTGCGAGCCAAGGGGATTGCTGATCGTCGACGAAGGCGTCGAGCTCGCCATCAGCAAACAGAAGCTGAAGACAGTGATGTTGGCACTAAACGCGAAGCTCGCGTTCAGTCTCGCGTTTCTGCGACAAAACGTGATGCTCGCGTTCATGAGCTGCGCATTTCTACGCCAAAATGTGAAGCTTGTGTTCAGCCTCACTTGCCAAAACGCGAGGTCTATGTCTCACTTCAAGAACGTGAGACCCGCGTTCAGCCTAAGTCTGCGCCAGAACGTGACCTTCGCGTTTCGGCTCTAAAACGCGAGAATTGCATTCTACAGTAAATAATGTCAAAACATGACCTTCACATTTCTCTTCAGAAACGCGAGACCCACGTTCAGCAAGAGGCTGCACCAGAAGACGAGACCCGCGTTGCAAAATGCGAGAGCCGCGTTTAGCCTGAGGCTGGGCCAGAACACGACCTTCATGTTTCACTTCTAAAGCGCAAGAGTCGCGTTCAGCAATGCGAGGTTCGCGTCCAGCCCCAAGATGCCAAGTTCAAATGTGAACTGATAAGATCTCACCACCATGAGTTTGAGGCTAGTTCTTCAGATACCCCTGCAACAAATCTGAGGGACTACTTGGCAAGAAAGAGAAGTGTTCATTAAATCGCTCCTTAGTGTCATTGCGACCAGCTCATCTCGGCAGTGCTTTGTGGTTGTCACTACAACTTTCAGATGACTAAGTCGTCAATTTTTAACCTAGTGTCAAAGGCTTCAAACTCAAACTCCGCCAAGAGGCCACAATCTCGCAAGAAGTCGTTTTTTGACGCTGAGTACCTAGAGGTGACTTCCAACATGGTGGGTCCAAGCACCACACCAAATCGAAAGGAAAGCAATTTGTTGGTTCTGAGAAGTCGGATACTGAACGTTCCTCAGGCTTGAAAGAAATACTAATCGAGCCTGAAGAGATCTCCAACGCACTCGAATCCGAACCAGAGCGATTGCCCCAGTCAACTACAATTTGCTGGCTAGAGGGATTGAAACAGATGATGAGTACTCTGCCATCGTGGGATCCCATTCATCTAACTCTTATAGGGAGACAGAAGCCTTCAGATATATGGCTGATATTCTAGAAGAGATAGTCAAAAATTTGAGGAGCAAGCTCGAGTGGGCGCAACACGAGATGCTTCAAGCCCAACAAGAGTTTATCAATGATTTCAAGAAGAAGATAACTCTTTTGCTTAAAATGTCAGAAAAGACTAAAAGTCCGAAGACTAAAACTTCTTCCCGCAAAAGCAAGGATAAAGAGGATGAAAACTCTACCTCTGAACACTCTGATGGCAATAAGAGCAACTTTGGATATGAAAATCCTGAGTCTTCTTCTGAAGAACCAGCTAATTCAGAAGATAATCATGCCAATAAGATGAACGAGCTTGAGAAACACCTGGAGGCTATTTCAAATCGAAGCAATCTTCAAGAAGTGGGGGTGGTCAGACCATACCCGATCGAGTGGGATTCAGCTCCTTATCCTCCAAGGTTCAAGGCACCGAATCTGCACGACAAAAGTTCACCGAACCAACATATATACTACTTCAAATCCCAAACAGGGAATATAGTATCCAACGATGCCGTCATGGCTTATTTATTCATCGGCACCCTCAAGAGGGTTGCCTTTGAATGATTCATGAAACTTTCTGCCGGCTCTATCGAGAAATGGGTCGACCTCGAGAAGCTCTTCCTGGCGCGATTCTTTAAAGATGACATCGAAGTATCCGTGTCAACTCTCCTTGCTACAAAGCAAAAGGAGAGTCAATCAAAGCGTTTGTGGAGAGATTTCAGAGTATGGCACTCTGATGTCCAAGTGGCATGAAATAGTCTACACTGATAGAGACTTGCCGCCACAACTTGCAAACCACACTCTTTAACTCAAATAAGAGTAGCTCAAAGTCGCACCTGAAAGTAACTAGTCTTACAAGGCAAATGAGCAGAAGACATAGTTGCAAGAATAAACCAAGAAGATTACAAGAGCATGTAACATTGAATCTACTGGGTAACGAGGTAATCCGACTTTTACGACTGTCATGTTCAACAGTTACCTCTGAACAGTCTAAACCATTCCATAGATATAATTCAAAGACTATTGGTTTTTGTCATTCTCATGGAATAAAAACCCCTGGAAGTACATCATGTACTACTTCAAACAAAAAGTACTATTTATGATCAAGTTAACATAATACCTCTGATCAAATAAGTACCCACAGGGAACAATAATTTCCATGTCAATTCCCCTCAGAGTTAATACTTCTTTAATCCCCAGCAGAATTTTAAAAGTTATATGTGGAAAAACAATCCAACGCCTCCGACGGCTAAGGATAGAAGAAAAAAGTTGGCCTTTAAGCCCAACGAAAATTCCTCGACAACTCATCATGCTGAGGGGAATAACATGGCTAGCCTAACTCAAACGGTAGTTAGTAAAGACAAACCAAATCCGTTGATAGCTGAGGATTGACTAAAAAAACCTAAGGGACCTGATCCCAACTTTCCTTCCAAAATCCCTTACCAATTTCCCTCCATGGAATGGTAGGACCACAAAAAGTTGTATTCGTTTCCCAGCTAAAATGATTACAGATCGAACCTGTCACGTTAAAATTATACCTCTGACAATAAAATTTTCATATCCTAGTGGATCAAACCCCACTTGTCGTTCTCTCCCATAGAATGGTAAGTCCACTCAAAGTATTGTTATGTTCAAAACCAAACCTCTAACAGTAAACGAGCCCTTGTTAAGTTAACATCACACCTCTAACAAGTCATTTCCTAATCCCTAACGGAGTCTGTCACGTTAACATTATACCTCTGACAATAAGACTTCAACCGATCTCCAACGGGTTCAAATCACACTTGCCATTCTCTCCAATAAAATGACATGTCCATCTAAATTACGCAAATTGCAATTTCCAACGGAGCACTGGTCATGTTAACATTATACCTCTGATAATAAGACTCGAATGTATCCTCAATGGATCAAATCCCACTTGTTATTCTCTTCAATAGAATGACAAGTCTACCCAACATTGCTCAAATCGCAAAATTTGTCAGTCAGGTTAAACACTACACCTCCGACCAACCTTCTCAAATCGCAAGATGCATTACTGTTACGTTAATACCGCACCTCAAATAGTAATTTTCTCAATTTTCTAAATAGAAACGAGAACCTATGGCTAAAACTACACAACTCCAGCGCTAAGTTAAAAATCACCTCTGGCAAGCATCATTGTTAAGTTAAACATTACACCTTTAACAGTCAACAAATCTCTGTCAAGTTAACACACACCTCTGACATCACTCTTCTGGATTTTCTGAATAAAAACGAGACTTTCAATGCTAAGTTAACATCACTTCGCTAGCATTCATTTCATTATTAAGTTAAACACTACACAAATGACAGTGATATTCTCAGTTTTCTTAACGAAACTGAGACCTTTATAGTGATAAGTTAACATCACATCTTTGGCATACCCCACTGTTAAGTTAACATTATATTTCTAATAGTGGTTTTCCTCAATTTTCCCAGTGGATAAAATTTCAACTTGTCAATTTTCTTCAATAGAATGACAAGTCCATCAAAATTGCTCCTGTCGCATTACAGGTCTCGATCAAGTTAATATCATACCTTTGACCAAAATTGCTTATATCGCAATACAAATCCCTGTCAAGTTTAATATTATACCTCTGACAATTCAAATTTGCTCCAATCGCAAATTTTTCAGTGCTAAGTTAATATTATAGCTCTAGCACTCATTTCAATACTAAGTTAATATCACACCTCTAGCACATCCCTATTACGTTAAACACTACACCTCTAACAGTAAATCTTCTCGATTTTCTTAGCGAATATGAGTTCCCAAGTTAAAATCACACCTCTCTAACTTCACTTTCCTAGTGGAGTAACCCAATTTTCAATTGCTAAGTTAATATCACACCTCTAGCAATTAAAATTCTTCGCTTTAGTCTGTCTGATTTTCCAACAAAATAAACATGATTCAAAAGCAAAACAAGCTGCAAACGCGATGTTCGCGTTTAAGCAACATCCGCGTCCAAAACTCTCTAACGCGATGGTCGCGTCAAGACAACATTCGCGTCCAGAACTCTAACGCGACGGTCGCGTCAAGACAATATTCGCGTCCAGAACTCTCCAACGCGACAGTCGCGTCAAGATGACATCCGCGTCCAGAACTCTCCAACGCGACAGTCACGTCAAGAAGACATTCGCGTCTTCAATATCCAAATGAAGGTCATGACATCCGCGTCCAATGACAGACGCGTCCAACGCGACATCCGCGTCTACATCAATGAGAGTCGCATTCTCTCTCCCAATACAAAGAGTATGTCTCTGCTACTATAATCATTCAATAATACACTGGCAAAGGCAATTAACCACTCTACCGGTTCAACATTACACCAACAACCAAATTAGAGCTCAGATAAGTTCTAAACTCTGTATCCAGATACTTACAACAATCTTTCTTGGAGGCTTCAAGCAGTTCAATAGTACATTCACGAAGACCAGAATCCAGATAAGATCAAGCTCACGACATCTCAAAAGATTGTCAGTCCAATCATGAAAGTCCAAATCAACATAATGTCCAAAGTATTCGAAATTCGTCCCAGTCAACCGCAGAGTTCCGAAAACTTTAGAGGGGATTCTGTATGCTGTCCAAAAATTACTGAAGACTAAGCCTCAGACGCAGGCCTCATGCCAAACGTGAAGATCACGTTTCAACCCAAATGCGGATCTCGCGTCCTTTGTCAAATGTGGAGGTCACGTTCCAACCTCAGACGCGAACCTCAACTCATACGCGAATCTCAGCCTTTCTAGCGTCCAATCTCAGACGCGGACCTCGCATCCAACTGCAAACACGGATCTCAACCAGAGTCGCCTTCTAACCTCAAACGCGGATTTCATCAACAACACGGCGCGAGGATTGCGTTCTGTGCCAAACGCAATAGTCGTTCTGCTCTTCAATACGCAGACCTCAGGGTCATGTTTCAACATCAAAACGCAAGCTTGCGTAGCTTCCTGTTACAATTTCAATACAAGCCTATGAGCTCCGCGTTTCAACACAGACGCGAGCCTGTGAGCTCCGCGTCTCAACATCAGAGCAAGGTTCGTGTCCAGCGCAAGACCCGCGTTTCTGCTGTAACTGACAGTCGCGAATTTGGTCAGTTATACCCCATTTTCTCTCCACATAATGGGGAATAACTTCCCATTATGGAGAGACTTAAGGAGTTGGTTACACCCCTTATAGAGAGATTTAAGGGGTTGGTTACACCCTAAAATTCTCTATAAATGCTATGAATAGCTAGGGGAAAAGGAGTTTTGGAGGAGGAACCCAAGAAACCATAGGCCAGAGGAGGAGAATCCCCAAAAAGACACACTTGATGCTTAATACTTGAAGCTGGATAACTACAAAAGACTGAAACTTGAGCACAAGACTGCTGAAAGAGAATACTCTTTATAAACTTGCTGAGTTCATGTTCTATAATCTTTTTAAGATTTTAGCCACTGATTAAGCTTTTATACTTTACCAGTGTGCTTCTAACGAGAGCAAGAAAATCCGAAGATCAAGCTTCCAGTTCGGTTGGTCAATGGAGAATAAGAATCACTCTCCACTGCTACCCGAAGAATCCAGCATTAAACAAAGGAGAGATCCAATCATTCTTTTCTCTTTTGTAATCGGATTATTGATCCGTTGTAATTTTCTTTACAATCAAATAAAGATTTTATACGCTTTCAATTTTTTTGAGAAACACACTTCTACCAATCATGAAGTAGTTCACATAGCACATGCCTACACACGTGCCATATATCAACACTTTTTGGACGCTCCTTAACCATGTGTTGGACATTTCTCAAATTTATTTTCAACTATATACTATATGTACTTTTTAATTTAAGAATCAAGACACTTGGATACTTTTAGAACACATGTCCTACATTTCTCATACATGTTATTTTCTTCCCATATGTGTTTGAGTTGTTAATTTCCTTTAAATTTATGTAATGAAAGACTAATCTTTAGAGAATTGAAAAACATTGAGCTACTTTATAGAAAGTTAAAGAGCCAAAGGCTATTCTTTTTCCAATGTCAAAATGCACAGAAAGTTATAATTCTTATATTTTATTATGTTATTAGAAATATGTGTATGGACTTTTAAATGCATGGACATGTCTACGCGATGCATGTGCAATATGTTCTAGGGTTATCCTATATCACGTATCTTACTTCTTAAGGAATTGTCGTGTCGCATGTCCATATGCATGTTGCATTTGTGTCGCGTGTCTGTGTCCATTCTCGTTAAACAAATAGTGTATTTCACTATAGTTTACTCAGGCTATAGTTCAACAAGCCGTATGCTCTTTGACACTAACTTCAAGTGGTAGATAAGAATCAAAAGAGGAGTTAATATTGAACCATTTAGGCTTGTGGTGCATTATTGTTAGCATAATTTTGTGGAAGGAGATCAATTATGGCCTCAATAAGAAGGCATATAATTCCTGGTTTCCTACACAATGAGATGTGCAAGTCAACTGCTTAGGATGCAAAATGGCAAATAATAATATGTACTTCTATATCTGTATATAGCTACTCATATGCATCCATCATTTGTTCTCACCTCTTGGCAGAGTTCCAAGGCAAGCCTACCTCCAGCAGCGGCCTCTTCATGGTTATCTTTTATATCCATATTGATTATCAGTACGGGTTTCATCAATATACTCTCACGGCTATTTAGATCTGCATAAATTGCCTGGTGGTTAGAACATTCGTCAGGTGATTATTCATAAAAACAGAAAGAACAGGAAAAGAACTCCAGATGACAATTATAATGAAGAATGCTGATTAAGAAAATCATGGAGCAAATGATAGTAAAATAGGCCACAATTAGGCAAAACTCACTCATTTAAACATTGAAATTAGCTTAGGACTGACTGAAGTGAGGATTCTACCATTTATTTTCAAATTAAGTCCTCTTTTTCAAGTTTTAGAGGTTTTAATTGTGAACCACTAAGCTATATGGAATTTTCACCGGTACTGTAAGCTAATGAAAATTATATGGCATAACAATTTACCTGTTATCTCTGTGTTGTAGCGTTTACCCTGTGTATCTTGTTATCTTACAAAGATAAGCTTTGTTTATCCATTACCTGTGTACATCTAATTTAGGGCAATGATAAATTGTCATGAGGTCGAATCTAAGTACAGCTTTTTCTTGTTTACTAACTCCTCTCTATACAATACAGAGTAGGCACTTTGTATACGGACAAGTCAGAAAGTATTTTTAAATCTAAAACCTGACATTGTAGATGCTAAAATCTCAGAATATAAACCCAATTATCTTCCCTCTATCTGCCATCTTTCAATCTTATTCTAGTTCACTCCATTTTGAATAAAAGCCTTAATTTGAGCTTACGTCAATCCAATTTTCAAAATCTATGCGCAAGGTTTCAACTTTTGAATACCACAGGGCCTACTATCAGGGGAAAAAAAAAATTAAAGAAATTACAAGAAAAAGAATCAATAACACAGCAATTACTCACCTTCAACGACCATATCAAAAACCCTATCTTCGAAACTGAGAACGACATCGAAGCAACCGTCAGCCGCATTATCCTGCCATCGCTGAGGCGCGGTCTTCACGCTCATGTTCCTCTTCAACATCGGCAAGATCCCATTGCGCTTGTACCTAAAATTTTCAAGTTTCAGGAACTAGGGGAAATAGCAAGAACAGTAATTAAGCTGACAAGAAGGGGTTTTGAGGGAGGCACGCACAGGTCGGGGTCTTTGCGGCGGAGATCGTCGTACATCTTGTTGTAGGGGGTGCCGAAGTCGTAGACGTTGGGCTCGCGGGCGGAGGGGCCAGGGAGCTTGACGTGGGCCCCGGTGCCGTAGGAGGCGACGTCGAAGCCATGGCGCTTGAGGAGGGAGTGGGCCTCCATGCTCCTGTTCTGGTTCGAGGAGCACACCATCGCGTATCGGAGCGTCGGCGCTTGCTGCTCTCTCATTTTCCCTCTCCCTGGTTATTTTAGGGTTTTTTTCTGGTGAGCTCTCGGGGGAAAGGAGAGGAGTTCTGAATTGGGAACGGAGCTTTTGTTTTATTTATTTATCACAACCGATCGGAGGGTTTTTTTTTTTTGCGTGGCCCATGTGAAAACTTTGCAGTCTATCCATTCATATTCATCTACGAGAGAGTAGCAGCTCTTTCTTCTCACTCTCAGCTTCCCCTTCTTCTTTCGCGTTCTTTTTCATCTCCCGGTCCTCATCCTGTCATCGATCGTTCAGTTTTTCACCGACAACAGTATACTAATTTATTTATTTATTATTATTATCAAATCAATCGAAGAGAAGTTTTTTCCCGTCACTCGTATAGAAACTTTGTCTGTATGTCCTTCTTCATCCGTGAGAGAGAGAGTGGCGTCGACCCCCTCCTTCTTCCTCCTCTATTAGCTCTCCCTCCTTCCTCCTTCTTCCTCTCTCCCCCTCATCTTCCTCCTGACCGATCGGTCGGTTTCCCACCGACAGCAACGACACTAGTTATTATTATCAAAACCGACCAAGATGAGATTTTTCTCTCTTGATTCCTTCACAAGCTGTGTCCATCTGTTTGTCCCTCTCCCTCCGCAGAGAAAGATCAAGAGAGAGAGAGAGAGAGAGAGAGAGAGAGATCAACCAGAGCTCTCTCCCCTCCAGCCCCCTTTACCCCCTCCCTTTTACCCTCCTTGCTCTTCTTCGCCTGTGAAAATCAGTCGGTCCCACCGCAAATGTGGTATACTAGTTATTATTATAAGGGGTTTTTTAATAATGGGGATTGAATTGGATCGGGTTAAGCTTTTATGGGGCTAAGTCTAGAGCCGACTTGTTTATTACCCCCATGCCTTCTCAGTTTTAGTTCTCCAACCAACAACACAGCGAAAAAAACCGTCGCGAGAGTGCGGCAGCCTCCTGTTTCAATTTCAGGGTTGTTTGGATTCAAGGAAGTGGGCGGAAGTGAGGAAGAGGAAGTGTCATTTCTCACTTCTGCTGTCCATTCAAACATTGGAAAGGAAAATGGAAAACCACTTTTTCCTTTTCTCTTATCCTCTTTACACAACTATTTTCTCACTTCCAAGGTGCTACAGTTAGGGGCTGTTTGTTTCGCATAAAAGGTCGTAATTCGTAAATGACTTACAACCCGGTAGGTTGTCTAAAAATTACTGAAGATAAAGCCTCAGACACGAACTCGCCGACGCGAAGGTCGCGTTCCAGCCTCAGACGCAGGCCTCATGCCAAATGCGAGGGTCGCGTCTCAACCCAAACGCAGACCTCACGTCCTTTGTCAAATGCAGAGGTCACATTCCAACCTTAGACGTGAACCTCACAATCTCTGCCAAACGTGATGGCAGTGCTGTTCTTTGAGACGCAGGCCTCAAGGTCAGTTTCAACATTAAAACGTAAGACTGTGTAGCTTCGAGTTTCAACAAAAATGCAAGCCTTAGAAACTTCGTGTTTCAACTTCAATACGAGCATGTGAGCTCCGCGTCTCAACATCAGAGTGAGGTTCAGGCCTAGCGCGGACCTGCGTTTTTACTATAACTGACAGCCACAAACTTTGTCAGTTACATCCCATTTTCCTTCCATATAATGGGGAAAAAAATTTCATTATGGAAAGATTTCAGGAGTTTGTTACACCCTTCCCATTATGGAGAGATTTAAGGGGTTGGTGACACCCAAAAATCCTCTATAAATAGCTATGACTAGCTAGGAGAAAAGGGAGGAGTTATAGAAGAGGAACCCAAGAAGTCATAAGCTAGAGGAGGAAAATCCCTAAAGGCACACTTGATGCTTGAAGCTGAATAATTACAGAAGGCTGAAAGCTAAGCACAAGGCCACTGAACACACATTATGTTGGAGGAGAAAATTCTATAAACTTGCTGAGTTCAAGTTGAGTTTCTTATCTCTTTGAGATTTTAGCCACTGATTAAGGTTTCATATCTGATTAGTGCGCTTCTAACGAGAGTAAGAAGATCCAAAGATCAAGCTTTCGGTTCTGTTTGGTGGGAAAAGCTTGGTCGAAGTAAAGTTTCTTTGAGTGGCTGAAAGATTATAACGGAACAATCCCGATTACAAAAAGGGGGAGAAGATATGATTCTCCCCTTTGTTTAGGGCTGGGTTTTTTCTGTGGCGATGGAGAGTGATTCTTGTTCTCCGTTGATCGGCCGACTGTCCAGCTTTTCTTCAGGATGCTCTGAAGATCAATCAGGAGGGAGCACTGTTTTTAACACACTGAGTGTTTAGGGTCCACTGATTCTCCTTTTCTCTCTCTCCAAAAATGTCACGTCCCGCTTCCCAAAATACGTGAAAACGGAGTCGAGACGAGAGTCGGCGACGTATATACGCGAGAAAAAAATACCCCACGCATACACGCTAAGCCTAAAATAACTTGAACAAGGTATAAAATCTACTACGATAAATCAATATCACTGCAATATGACATATAAATATCTAACACAATGATAGCAGATGAACAAAAGAAAGAAATGACAACTGGACAGATATAGATAGAATCAGGAAATAACATGAACAAAAGAGTAAGAATACCTATAATCAAGAAAAAGAGACTCCCGCTCCTCGAACACATGTAATCCTCTCCAGGTACCTGATCAGCAATAAATAACAAATCTAGATATGCAAATGCAGGGAGTCAGAACTCCTAGTGAATGTGTAAGAATAAATTGGAAAGATGCACATGCATATAAATGTGAACATATGGTAGTAATATAAACTAGAATAAGAAACGACATGAATAAGTAAATAAATAGTAATATAGCACACAATAGAATATATGTCCAGTCAGGTATTCAATTAGGTGTATATCACGATCTATAAATCAAGCGGGTAGAGTCAGTCAGTACTAGAGTCAGATGTCCAATCAGGTCAGATGTAACATCGGGGTCCAACATACATACATGTATCAAGTAAAGACAATCAATTTCAGTACATTATGAACAGTTTATTATTATTATGTCAGCGAACACCAATTGCCACATGTAATAGACGCATCTCATACTACGCCTATTACACATGTCAATCAGGATCCTAAGTTATTGAAACTGATAGGTTGGAGACATTGTCCATGCTTTAGGTGGGTCCCGTATATACCCGGGACTACGGCCCAGACTTCTGGCGCTGAACCAGACCCTACCGTAAGGTAGTCAGGAACATGTATAATAAGAACAAGAATAGGACGGGGTGCCAGTTACCCCCCGGGAACCCTGCAGTGGAACCCTCTTTCGGCTGTGCAATCTATATCCTAGGTCCACCTAAAATACAGACGTTGTCTCCTTTATCAATTTTCCCAATTCTAATGTAAGTTGTTTAATATCAGGTTATTTATCAAGATTATTTAATGTGCATGTTACTTAGATTACTGGGACAACTCGGTGATAGTCACGGTAACGACGTCAACATATTTAATCAGGATACCGATATAACATGATATATAATGTCAGTGAACAAGATACCAGTATAACAGGACATGTAACAAGATAACATGAGGGTGTTGTTATTGTATACAATATTTTCCCAGTAATTATGGTAGCATGGACATTATAGTTATCAGGTAACTGTCATGTATAATCAATCAAGTTCTTCAGGTAAATCATGATATTCAGAATAAGTAATGACCTGCTGGCATGAATAGGATAATTCGGGCAAAATATTTAATCAACTCAGATCCTCAAAATCATCGGTATATTCAAGTCCCAATATATAAAATACATACTCATCTATATCCAACCAATCATCACTATCCAATCTTAATTAAGACCATCATACACTCTCACTCCCATTAAGTTCAAACACAAGATCCAGATATCCAAGTAACTACTCAATTATGCATATACATGCCACCAGGTCAGGTCAAACCAATCTACATCTACTCCTTAACCCAAGGTCAACTCTAACTCAATCTATTCTACTAACAAATCCAAGTCCAATATCTCATTTTTTTTAATAAAGAATCTCCAAATTAATCAGTCATCAATATCTAACCACACTTTCACCTATTTTTACCATCAATAAGAATAATCAAATCTACTGATAATGTCACTCAGATATCAACTCGTATAGCTACTATATGAACCAGTCAAATCCAAGATCTAAATATAATTATAATTTAAGTTACATCACTAATAGTTTCAATCCCAATCAAGATAATAACAAAGGAGTAGGAAATCCTCAAGCTACATGAAATCTAGAAAGTCTCTGTACTCAACATCGATATCAATAAACATCATTACTCAGATAATTTACAGTGAATATATCCAAATAAAATACTTGCAACTAATAATCCAAAATCAATATTATGTGATAGATCAAAATTAAGGTAAGGTATTCTCTCATATGATCAGAACCCAGCTATTACTGATCTCATCTGAATGTAAATCAAGATCTCATATAAATCTCAAGTTGAAATCCAAGCATCAAGAAAAAATAATCTCCTAAATAAGGTACATCTTATTTAATCCATCTTTATTGTCTAAATGAATTCTCGTCTGAAGTATCATTAAATAAATATCCGATAAATACCTTAAATAAGTCTGCAAATATGAATCAGGCCAATCTCAAATCAATCCAAGTCATAGTCCAATGTGTACGACAACTAACCTAGAATAAAAAATAATAATCCTCCACACATGTGAACTAACTAAATAGGATGAGCACTCGTCGATGTCTCATGAAGGTATACATGTAATCATACTAGTAAAATAAGTCAGATGATCACATGAAATGATACCGGTACTCATAAAGGTAAAATAAAGCAGATGGTCACATGGAATAAAGTAAGTAACACACACACACACATACACACATATATATAAATATCTGACAATGGTGAATGAGGAAATAGTACAAGAGCGAATCTCACAAGTATCGTCTCAGTAAATTTTAGTAACATAATTACACAATAATATAAAATTATTTATTATAAAATTCTTGTTTAACTGAAGGGGGAAAGAATACTCACCTGAACTCGATCCCAAGTCTAAAGCACTGAAATCATAATGTTGGCCCAGAGGCCTTTCACTCTAGTTTTGATGATGATTAACTCATGTAGTTATAGTTTACTAATAATCTTGTGATATTTACTTTCAGATATTTAACCAAGATATTAGTCGGTGATTACCTTCAATAAAGGTGTTTTGGAGCTTTCACATAGTGATTCAAGAGCCCGAGCGTCAAGTTCATATCTAGTACTCGTTTGGAGTCAAGCTCGGTGGATCACGTTTGGATCGAGTCGACTTGGAGATGACGCTCTACAAGAAGATCTCGGTTTGTTTTAGAATAGTTAGTTTAGATCCATTGTTAATGATTAGATAGTGTGGTATGCTTAAGTTCACAACATACACGTATGTTAAGTTTCATGTTTATTGGTTTTGGTTTTCAGTTTAACCGATCTTGGTTTTCATGAATAGATAGAATCAAAACAAGTTTACATGGTTTAATGTATATTAGATTTGATCTATATACATGTATACTTTATATTCTTAGAAAAACTTATTTTGATAACCTATTCATGTATTTGGGTTTTATATTTAAACAAAAACATTGTTATATATATATATATATATATAATATATATATATATATATATATATATATATATATATATATCTTTCATGTATATTGGATTCTATCCATATACTATATGCTTCAAAGTTGTTTAAGTATCATGTTTTTGTATTTACATGTATTTTGGAAAAATCGGATTTTCATTTCAAAAATCTAAGTTTTGGAAAATACAGAATTTGGTTTAAGGCAAATTTTCAAGTCACAAAAATGGTTCAAATAGTTTGAAATATGTGTTGAATTTTTATCACTCATATTTGTATTTCAAAGATAATACAAGAACTAATTTTGTGGTATTTATGTGATTTTATGGGATTTAATTGAAGTTAAAAAGACCAGTTTTTAAATTCTGAAAATGTCCCTGCCAGGCTCTGGTGGTCGACCGGGACGGTCGACCGGACCAGTAGTCGGTCGACCGGACCGGTCGACCGATGTGCACGAGACGTGCACAAAGGCCAAGTTGGCTTGGCCGGTTGACCGTGCGGTCGACCGACTGAAGTCACCCCACTCTCGGGTGGGGGCGGTCGACCGTAAGCCTTGGCCCGGTCGACCGGCCAGAGAGCAATTGCTCTCTGGATCTGGCACGTCGGCCGAGCGGTCGACCGCTGGGCTCAACGGTCAAAATTTTAACCGTTGGCCGGTCGATCGGCCGGTCGACCGCAAGGATAAAAATGCCCTTTTCAGCTGCCAACGGGCAGATTTTCAAATGGGTTATAAATACCCCATTTGAGTTGGTTTTTCAACAAGATTTTGAAGAGCCAAAATTCCCATACATTTTAGTGTTTTAATACAAGTTTTCAAAAGAGTTTTTAAGCAAAAAGATTTATCTTTTATTTGTTTTAAAGGGTTGGAAAAATCAAGAAAAGGAGAAGTTTTTGGGATTGGTTTTGATCTTCACTTTATATTCATTCTAGAAGTTTTCTCGAGAGTTTTTCTTTGAGTTTTTGATTTCCAAACTCTTTATTTCTCACACTTGAGCTTGCCATTCTATCCTATCTATAGGATCTTTGTGAAAAACACCTAGAGGGGGGTGAATAGGTGTGAATGCTAATCTAGTGATCTTTTTAAACCTTAATTAAATGAGTGATGCAACGATCTCTCAAAAACACGACTAAGAGTCGAATACCCCTTGCGAGGTTCTGAACTCCTTCCTCCCAATTCCCCTTAAATGGGTTAGAGGTGCGTAATGCAACCGTGTTGTATTGAGGTGTGATCGATCAATGCCAAGTATGATGATGAAGATGAAATGCTCACAAAGTAAAACAACAAGTATAGCAAGTAAGGTAAACAACACAAGATTCCACAAGTAGAGGGTTAGTTCTCAAGCAATTAATTCAAGGCAATATAAAGCAATAGAAATTAAAAAAACAAGAAGAACGCAAAGGCAATCGCAAACAAGATGATTTGTTTCGAGGTTCGAGCACACTTGCTCTAGTCCCCGCCTTCACCTCCGTGAAGGGTTTCCACTATCCACCGAGGATGCCTTTACAATTGGGTCTACCGAAGACCGAGCACCGAGCTCCACCGAGTACAAAGGACCTCTACCGAAGAGGTTGCTCCACAAGAAGGAATTACAAGAACAAAGTGATCACAACTTGATCACTACACTTTTCTCAATTTCTTTTACAAACACTCTCACTCCAATTACAACTTCACTATAGAATGAGTATAGAATTTTTGGCTCTATGAAGTGTGGTGAGAAAACTTCAGTTGTAGAGTGATATAGAGAATCAAACACAACTGAAAAACAATCTTTAAAGAGTAGGAATTGAAGGCTTAAAACAATTTTTCTTTTCTCTTTTGAAAACAACAAAACTTGAGGATTTTTCTAAGTAATGAGGAAGAGAGACTTCTCCTCTATTTATAGGGTTAGAAAATAGATTAAAAACAATTTCTTTTCACCTAATACAACCTGCAAAAGCTCCCCAACCACTCTCCAAAAATCTGCTAAAACAGAAAAAGAAACAGTTTTTCAGAAAATCCCAAAGAGGAAAGAGCCGTTGCTGTGTTGCAGGCTTGGCGGTCGACCGGTCCGGTCGACCGCCAGCCTAGCTGGATATAGCCGTTGGCTCCCGGTCGACCGGTCCGGTCGACCGACCAAAAAGGAGGAAACACAGTTTCCTTCTTCCGGTCGACCGGTCCGGTCGACCGAAATTTCCAGAGAGCAGAAGGCTCTCTGTCGGTCGACCGGTCCGGTCGACCGACAGACATGCACAAACAGTGCATGTCCGGACACAACGCCGGTCGACCGGGCCGGTCGACCGATGTTGCCTGAAACTGAATTTCTGGACTGTTTTTGAAGATGGAATTTTTTTGTAAAAACATTTTGAAAATACCTATAGCTAAGTATTATGCAGAAAATAGTTTATATACATGTTTTAAACAAGTTTTTCAAGATATAAAGCTTTGGTACATGTATATATAAACTAAGGCATAAACTAAAGCTTTGGTACATGTTTTTTTAAACAAGTTTTTCAAAACATAGGAAATACATGAAACAAGTGTGTGTGCAAATCCTAGAGCCAAATTTCCTACAATCAAACTTTAACATTCTAAAAACTTACAAACTCTAAAAGACTTCAAGGTCTTCAATTGGCTTCTTCATATAATCTTCAATATTGCAACTTGAGCCCAAATTGAAATGTCTTGAGTCCAAAAACTTTGTATTTGAGTGAGAGTACTTCTAGTATGATAATAAACCTGAAACACACTTAAACAACAATTGTTATTAGTATAAATAACTAATATGTTTTGTAATCATCAAAATACACTAAACAAGGGTGATTGTAACCTTGGGCCAACAATCTCCCCCTTTTTGATGATGACAAAACATATAGTTATTAAACAAATAAAGAGAGGAAGAAGCTTGGAAAGCTCCCCCTCAAACAATGCTATGTATCTATCATGAATATGAAGAACTATGAAATCATACATAAAGCATTTGAAAAAATCATCACCATAAATTTTGTCAAGGAAAACCAAATAATGAACAAATTTATTATTTTCAAAAATCTAAGTATATTCAAACTAGTATATTTTTCTCCCAACAATTTTAATCAACTTATATTCTTTTTCTCCAAACTTATATATTTTTCTCCCCCTTTTTGTCATACATCAAAAAGGGTTAAAACATATCAAAACACAAACATGTCAAAACAAAAGTATTTTAAGAATCAATCATACATACATTCAACTCACCACAAATAAAGGAAAATCTTGCATAATCTAAAGGTTTAGTGAAAATATCGGCAAGTTGAAAATCGGTAGAAACATAGTCAATATCAATATCACCTTTTTCAAAGTGATCTCTAAGAAAATGATACCTAATATCAATGTGCTTGGTTTTACTATGTTGATTAGCATTTTTGGTCATGTGAATTGTACTAGTATTATCACAAAAAATCTTAACATGATCAAAATGTAAATCATAGTCAAGGAGAGTATGTTTCATCCAAAGAACTTGTGCACAACAAGCTCCGGCCGCAACATACTCCGCCTCGGCGGTTGATAGGGCTACCGAATTTTGCTTTTTGGAAGACCAAGATACAAGACAATTACCTAAGAATTGACATGTTCCACTTGTGCTCTTCCTATCTACCCTACAACCCGCATAGTCGGCATCCGAAAAACTCTTCATTTCAAATAATCCGGTTTTAGGATACCACAAACCCAATTCAATTGTGCCCTTAAGATACCTAATTATGCGTTTTACCGCTATTAAGTGTGATTCCTTAGGACATGATTGAAAACGTGCACATAAACAAACGGAAAACATGATATCCGGCCTACTAGCCGTCAAATAAAGCAAACTACCAATCATACTTCTATAAAGTTTAATGTCTACACTTTTACCTTGTTCATCCTTGTCAAGCTTGGTAGTTGTTGCCATGGGAGTTTTGCTTACTTTTGATCCTTCAAGCCCGAATCTTTTGATTAGTTCCTTTGTGTACTTGGCTTGATTTATGAAGATCCCATCCTTCCTTTGCTTGATTTGGAGTCCAAGGAAATAGTTGAGTTCCCCCATCATAGACATTTCAAATTCATCCTTCATGCATGACTCAAAAGCTTTGCAAAGAGATTCATTAGTAGAACCAAAAATAATATCATCTACATAAATTTGCACAATAAGAATATCTTTTTCTACATGTTTTGTAAACAATGTTGTGTCAATTTTACCTTTCTTAAAACCATTGGAAATCAAAAATGAAGACAATCTTTCATACCAAGCCCTAGGGGCTTGTTTTAAACCATAAAGAGCTTTGTCTAATTTAAAAACAAAATCCGGATGTGTAGGATCAACAAACCCGGGGGGTTGTTCAACATACACTTCCTCTTCAATAAAACCATTTAGAAAAGCACTTTTAACATCCATTTGAAACAATTTGAAATCTTTATATGAGGCAAATGCTAGTGTCATCCGTATGGCTTCAAGCCGTGCTACGGGTGCAAAGGTTTCTTCAAAATCGATCCCTTCGATTTGAGTGTAACCTTGGGCAACTAACCTAGCCTTGTTTCTAACTACATTACCCGATTCATCCAACTTGTTCTTAAAGATCCACTTAGTACCAATTGTTGGTCTATCGTGGGGCCTAGGAACAAGGTGCCATACTTGGTTGCGCTCAAATTGATTGAGCTCTTCTTGCATAGCTAGCAACCAATATGAATCGGCCTCGGCCTCGAGGACATTTTTGGGTTCAATGTGTGAAATAAATGCAAAGTGGCCACAAAAATCTTGAATTTTAGAACGAGTAGTTACCCCTTTTGATACTTCACCTATGACGAGGTCCTTGGGATGATGAGGGTTGAATCTCCAATCCTTAGGTAGTGGTTGAGTAGGCTCCACCTCATTTGTTTGATGTTCATTTCCTTGGGCCTCTTCCACTTTGGCTTCACTTCCATCATCATCCTTTGGCTTGTCTCCCATGGTAGAAGCATCCTCCAAGGTGACTTTCTCCAAGCCTTCATGCAAGGCATCTATTTCTACAACATTCTTAACAAACTTGTTAGATTCCTCAAACTTAACATGAATAGACTCTTCAATAGTCAAAGATGATCTAATGAAAACTCTATAAGCCTTACTAGTGTTTGAGTAACCTACAAAAATAGCCTCATAAGATCTAGCATCAAACTTTCCTAAATTATCTTTTGTGTTTAAAACAAAGCATTTGCAACCAAAAACTTTAAAATAGGAAACATTAGGTTTTCTAGAAAAATACATTTCAAAAGAAGTCTTAGTAGTATTTTTACACAAGAAAACACGATTTGATATGTAGCATGATGTATTAACGGCCTCGGCCCACAAATAATGTGGTAGACCGTATTCACTTAGCATTGTCCTAGCCATCTCTTGTAATGTTCTATTTTTCCGTTCAACTACTCCATTTTGTTGTGGAGTTCTAGGACAAGAAAGTTCATGCTTTATTCCATGTTCATCACAAAAAGTGGCAAAGGGTTGGTTAATGAATTCACCTCCTCTATCACTTCTTATTCTCAAAATCAAAGAATCTTTTTCTTTTTCTACTCTTTTCTTAAAAGTTTGGAAATACGAAAATGCTTGGTTTTTATGTTCAAGAAAGAAAACCCATGTAAATCTTGAAAAATCATCAACCAAAACATAAGCAAATCTATTCCCACTTAGACTTTTGGTTTGTGTTGGGCCAAATAGATCCATATGGATTAATTCCAAAGGACATGATGTCATGATATCCTTAATTGACTTGAAGGAAGACTTAGTTTGTTTCCCAAATTGACATGAGTCACAAACTCGGTCCTTTTCAAAATTCAATGAAGGAATACCTTTCACCATTTCCTTTGAATTTAATCTAGAAATATGATCAAAAGAAATATGCCCTAATCTCCTATGCCACAACCAAGAGTCATCATCGAGGGCTTTTAAACAAGTAATATTACAAGACATATTTAACATATCAATCATATAAACATTGCTTTCACGAAAACCGGAAAATACACAAACATTAGAAGTTCTATCAATTACTTTACAAGAAACATTATCAAAGACTACATCAAAACCTTTATCACAAAGTTGACTAACACTCAAGAGATTATGCTTGAGGCCATCAACTAAAACCACATTTTCAATTAAAGGAGAAGTGTCAAGTTTTACATTACCAATACCGATGATTTTACCCTTGGCGTCATCTCCGAAGGTGACGGTGCCACCTTCATGATATCTTGATAGGGTTGCAAAGTTGTTGATGTCCCAAGTCATGTGCCTTGAGCAACCGCTATCAAGATACCACAAACCTCTACGTCGTTGGGCTTTGGAAAGTACCTACATCATTTAAAACAATTGTTGACTTTGGTACCCAAACTTTCTTGGGTCCTTGAAAGTTAGTGTTACGAACCCAAACATTATGATGTGATGCACTTAGTCTATCATAACAAAAATTTGCTAAGTGTCCCTTCCGCCCACAATGTAAACATGAGTACACTTTTCTATACATGAATGCATGATGTGTATGTGTAGTAGTGTGAGCAAGCTTTTGGGGTTTGCCATGTTGTTTAGGTTGTGTAGCATGAACATGAGCATGAGCATTTTTCTTTGGGGCTTGCTTCTTAGGAAACATAGCCTCAATCCTTTTCTTATCAAATTCACAATTTTTCAAAACAACACTTAATGAGTCTAATCTTTCCCTAAGCATGGAAACTTCATTTGAGTCAATTAGTGGGGCCTTACCCTTGCAAGAAGTCTTATATTTTCAAAATCATTTTTAGTAGTGGTCAAGGTGGAAACTAAATTATCCTTTTCTTTTGTAAGAGTAAATACTTGATGACTTAAAGATTCATTTTCCTTTTTCATTTTTAAATATTTCTTCTTTAAGAAATCATAGTTTTGTGACAACTCAACAAAAGCTTCTTCTAACTCATCCATAGAAAGTTCATCATTATGAGAAGGGGAAGAGGTTACCTTGCTTGTGCCTTCATTAGCCATGAAGCACATGTTGGCGGTGTCTATCTCCTCTTCGGATTCGGTCTCCGAATCCCAAGTTGCCTTCATAGCCTTCTTCTTGTATGGCTTCTTTGATGTGGAGGGCTTTGCTTTGTCCGGACACTCCGCAACTATGTGTCCCGGTTTTTGGCAATTGAAGCACACAATCTTCCTTTCTTCTTTGCCTCCTTGCCATCTCCTTCTACCTTGGAACTTTGCCTTGTTGTACATCCTCCGAACATTTTTGACTAGAAGTGAGAGCTCTTCGTCATCTTCTTCTTCATCATCTTCGTCGGAGTGTGATGATTGACACTTGAAGGCAATAGTCTTCTTCTTGGTAGGGGCCATGTCCTCCCTTGCTTTCCTTTCCATCTCATGGGTTTTGAGGTTCCCAATGAGACCTATAAGCTCCATCTCTTCATTGTCGTTGAGTTCCTTCAAGGTTGTTGCTTTAACTTCCCATGAAGGAGGAAGGGCCCGGATGATCTTCCTTACTCTTTGATCATTGTTGATATCTTCACCTAAAGAAGAGAGTCCATTAGTAATCTTGGTAAATCTTGTAACCATATCATCTATGGTTTCATTTTCTTGCATGCTAAATGTTTCATATTGAGACCGAAGAAGGTCAATCTTAGCCTTCTTTACTTGTGAGGTCCCCTCATGTGTGACTATCAAGTGTGACCAAATCTCATGTGCGGATTTGCAATGTATAACCCTAGATATGTCATCATCATTAAGGGCTTGTAGAAGTGCATAGTGAGCTTTGGCATTGGCATCGAATTCCTTAGTCTCTATTTCGGACCAAGTGGATTCGTCACCGGGGGGTACACTAAAGGACTTAGTCACGGCCTTTGCAACTCGGCTACCTAGAGATTGCAAAAACACGGTCATCTTAACTTTCCATATGGGAAAGTTAAGTCCATCAAATTTAGGAGGGGTCTTAATTCCATCGGCCATTTTTACTATATGAAAATGAATGAAATGATTAGCAAATTAGGATCTTCTCTAAGGTTGTTAAACCAAATCCTAGAGTCCAAGCTCTGATACCAATTGAAAAACACCTAGAGGGGGGGTGAATAGGTGTGAATGCTAATCTAGTGATCTTTTTAAACCTTAATTAAATGAGTGATGCAACGATCTCTCAAAAACACGACTAAGAGCCGAATACCCCTTGCGAGGTTCTGAACTCCTTCCTCCCAATTCCCCTTAAATGGGTTAGAGGTGCGTAATGCAACCGTGTTGTATTGAGGTGTGATCGATCAATGCCAAGTATGATGATGAAGATGAAATGCTCACAAAGTAAAACAACAAGTATAGCAAGTAAGGTAAACAACACAAGATTCCACAAGTAGAGGGTTAGTTCTCAAGCAATTAATTCAAGGCAATATAAAGCAATAGAAATTAAAAAAACAAGAAGAACGCAAAGGCAATCGCAAACAAGATGATTTGTTTCGAGGTTCGAGCACACTTGCTCTAGTCCCCGCCTTCACCTCCGTGAAGGGTTTCCACTATCCACCGAGGATGCCTTTACAATTGGGTCTACCGAAGACCGAGCACCGAGCTCTACCGAGTACAAAGGACCTCTACCGAAGAGGTTGCTCCACAAGAAGGAATTACAAGAACAAAGTGATCACAACTTGATCACTACACTTTTCTCAATTTCTTTTACAAACACTCTCACTCCAATTACAACTTCACTATAGAATGAGTATAGAATTTTTGGCTCTATGAAGTGTGGTGAGAAAACTTCAGTTGTAGAGTGATATAGAGAATCAAACACAACTGAAAAACAATCTTTAAAGAGTAGGAATTGAAGGCTTAAAACAATTTTTCTTTTCTCTTTTGAAAACAACAAAACTTGAGGATTTTTCTAAGTAATGAGGAAGAGAGACTTCTCCTCTATTTATAGGGTTAGAAAATAGATTAAAAACAATTTCTTTTCACCTAATACAACCTGCAAAAGCTCCCCAACCACTCTCCAAAAATCTGCTAAAACAGAAAAAGAAACAGTTTTTCAGAAAATCCCAAAGAGGAAAGAGCCGTTGCTGTGTTGCAGGCTTGGCGGTCGACCGGTCCGGTCGACCGCCAGCCTAGCTGGATATAGCCGTTGGCTCCCGGTCGACCGGTCCGGTCGACCGACCAAAAAGGAGGAAACACAGTTTCCTTCTTCCGGTCGACCGGTCCGGTCGACCGAAATTTCCAGAGAGCAGAAGGCTCTCTGTCGGTCGACCGGTCCGGTCGACCGACAGACATGCACAAACAGTGCATGTCCGGACACAACGCCGGTCGACCGGGCCGGTCGACCGATGTTGCCTGAAACTGAATTTCTGGACTGTTTTTGAAGATGGAATTTTTTTGTAAAAACATTTTGAAAATACCTATAGCTAAGTATTATGCAGAAAATAGTTTATATACATGTTTTAAACAAGTTTTTCAAGATATAAAGCTTTGGTACATGTATATATAAACTAAGGCATAAACTAAAGCTTTGGTACATGTTTTTTTAAACAAGTTTTTCAAAACATAGGAAATACATGAAACAAGTGTGTGTGCAAATCCTAGAGCCAAATTTCCTACAATCAAACTTTAACATTCTAAAAACTTACAAACTCTAAAAGACTTCAAGGTCTTCAATTGGCTTCTTCATATAATCTTCAATATTGCAACTTGAGCCCAAATTGAAATGTCTTGAGTCCAAAAACTTTGTATTTGAGTGAGAGTACTTCTAGTATGATAATAAACCTGAAACACACTTAAACAACAATTGTTATTAGTACAAATAACTAATATGTTTTGTAATCATCAAAATACACTAAACAAGGGTGATTGTAACCTTGGGCCAACACTTTGTTTAGTGAGAAAAGAAATTGGTTTGTGGTCTTTGTGATCACCAAGTTGTAAACTTTCCATTGATTGTGATATCTCTCTAGTGAGAGATGATTGAGTTGTATCCCTCAAGTGTGAGGTGATAGTGGAAGAGGTATTTGGCTCCCTCTAGTGAGAGGTGGAGATTGTGTTGGAATCCCTCAAGTGTGAGGTGATTGTGTTGTGGTGGCTTTGTGCCTAGCCTCTAAGTGTAGAGGTTGTGTTGTATTTGAGAGAGGATGTGTGTACTCCTGGTTATTATATCGCCCCCAAATCCTCAGTGGAGGTTCCCTGCGTGGGAAGTCCTGTGTGGACAAGTTAATGGAAATCCTTCTGTGTGAAGGCAGGGACGTAGAGCTGTGTGCTCAAACCTCGAAATATATCTTGGTGTTTGCATTTATCCACTTTCTCTAACTCTCTCTTATATTGTGTCTTGCATTGATTCATATTGTCATATCACACTTATATGCTTGGTTCGTTTGTTTGTGTGCCTCACTTGTGTTTAACCACGAAAGCTTCATATAGCACCTCAACTCTTATTCAGAGGAATCAAGAGGAGTTAGTCCAGAGCCCTTTACCGGGAATTCGGCTACACTCGTTGGTTACACTAAGTGTGTTGCATTAAAGTTTTTAATTTCGCATTATTGTTCATTAGATTAGCCGTAACCTATTCACCCTCCCTCTAGATATACTTTCAATTGGTATCAGAGCCTACGCTCCTGATATTAGGTTTAACCACCTAGGAGTGTGATCTTGGTTTTGCTAATCTATCATTTGCATTTGTACACGTATATTGTTTACACACACTCATGAATTGCTTGACACCTCCCATGTTTGATGTTTCCAATATTGACATGTGAAAATTTAGGATGAGTATGTACCTAAAAATCCTAGGCTTGCATGTTTTCCTTGCCGCTACCAAGAAATCCTATCTTGGTAATAGTAAGCATATAGAGGCCAATGCACAAGCTCTTGAGGCACTTAGAAGCACGCTTAACAAAGAATATCTTATGATGGTTTCTAACTGTGATTCCGTCTTTGCAGTGTGGAACACGTTGAGCTCCTCCAAGCTTCAATTGCCAATCCAAATGGAGAAGGAATCTAGTGAGGATGAATCCGACAACGATGCTACATGGTCCAAGGGAATGACTCCCTTGAGGTACATTCGAAATCTCAACTAGATGATTGTGCTAGTTCTTCTTGTGATGAATATATTGATGCCGATGCATTGAATGAAGAACTTTCCATTGCTTGTGAAAAATTATTAAAAAAATATAAAGCTTTGAAAAAGAAGAGTTTTGGACTTAACAAAGAAAATGAGGATTTGTTTTCAAAACTTGAGTTGGCTTTACAAGAGAAGGTTGAGATTTCAAATGAGTGTGACTCTTTGAAAGCCCAACTTGAACTTGTTTTAAATGAAAACAAGATTTTGAAAAATAAAAATGATTGTAATGAAGTTTTGAAGAAAAATGAAGTTATATCTTCAAAACTTGATTTTGTTGTAAAAGAAAATGATTCCTTGAAAATAAAAATTGCTTCTATTTCAAAGGAATTGAAAATTGTTTCAAATAAAAATATTTCTTTGAAAAAGTATTTAGACACACATGTTTGCCATGCTAGTATAGCTTCTCTTTCTAGCATACCTATTGCATGCACCTCTTCTTTCATGATTGAAAATGAATTTGTATGCTTAAGAAGAGTGTGGATTGTTTGGGCTCCACTTTGAGCCATTGTGTTTTGAACCATTCACGTTTGGAATCTATATTTTGAAAGAAACAAGTTCCATCTATGCATGCACACAAACCACGACATACACATGCTCCTCGCGTACATACCCATAATACTTTGTATGCTCATGTCTACACTTGTACACATTGTGGACGTAAGGGCCACCTTGCTAAGTTTTGTTATGATCGTATACATGATTCAAATTTAGCAACTAAATTTGTTTGGGTTAGGAAAGGAGCTAACCCCCACGGACCCAAAAAGTGTGGGTACTAGAGACCACTCATATTTTATTTGATGTAGGTGTGGGCTCTCACATGACGTGAGAGTAATGGTGCCTTGAGGTGGATGCGTTCTGAGCTTAAAGAGGACTATTTAGATGCATCACTTTCAAGGGGAGTTTGGTAGGAGGACCACCTTGGTTTGGAGACATAGAGATGCACCCCCATGGTTTTTGTAACGATCTCTAACTCCTATTTATGTTTACATGCGTTTCATATTATTCATTTTTAGCATATTTTGATGTTTCATGATTAGTATGTTAAATGCCATGATACTTAGATTAGTGATATGCATGATTAGTATTTGAGATCACCCATGTTTATATGGACCCATATTTTGTGTTCTCACATTTGTTTAGCTATTGTGTATATCATAGATCTAATGCATGTGCATTTACATAATGATCATATAAGTTTTGTTTTGATTTCCATGCTTCATGTTTTGACTACATGTTTAGATGTTAGTTTTCATTAAAACTTAGGTATATACTTGTACAACTAGTGAGCCACAAATAGGTTATTATATGTTTGTGCTTGAATGCTCATTTGTACTTATTAGATGTACTAGTATAGCCTAGTTTTGATGATTCATACATTTTGATTTGTATTCCCATTTTGTACATGTTTTCATGTTTATGTTTAACTTCATGTATATGTCTATTTCGTCCAAACTAATATTTATACATATACATTCTTGAGCCACTTGTCTTCATGCATATACTTTTGTGGACTCGTTTATGTTTGGACATGTATGTATACTCTAGTTTGTACAAAACATACATATACCTTGAAGGATTCTAGTTTTGATGATTTTCATGTTTTTAAGGAATTTTGTATTTGAGCTTAATTGCTTATTTTCATGACTTTGTATTTCACATTATACTTGTACACTCACATCATTTTTGTTTACTCATGATTTGTTTTCATGAGACTATATATGCTTTATAGACCCTTGAGTGTTTGATAATCATATGATTTTCATATTTTCATCAAAAACATTTTGTTTTATTCCTTACTTGAAGGATTTCGTACTAGTTTACAAATTTTTCATATAACTAGTTCGTATTCTTCATATGGTAGAGTTTTCAAACGTGTTATATTATTTTAAATTTATTTTTGAAAACCCCTTCCCTTCAAAGGGCGGCTGGTTGGGCGACCATGCCTTGTATACTCATTATTAAAAAACTATTTAAAACATGTGCATGAAATGGGTGGTAGGAAGTATGAGTTATACACTTGATCTTATTTTGTTTTCAATTGATATCATTGTATCTTTTCAATTAGTATCACTATTGACATTCTTTTTGTATACTCATATATGTTTTATATATGTATGCTTACACTTCAAATAGTATTAATTTCAATTAGTATTTAATTTCTCATACATATATATATTGTATTTGTGCTTACTATATCTTTATATCTTTGAGTACAAATTTTGGTTATGCTAAGCTTGATTTCTTAAATGACTATTATATTTCAATTGATTATGTTTCAATTGGTATCTTATACAAGCTTATGCATCATTTTATTTGGTATTTCATAAAGGGGGAGAAAATTCATATTTCACCTTTTTAATTGGTTTTGTTTACCTTTGGTATTTTACTCTCACACTTTATGTTGAAAAATGATTGAAAAATGATATTGATTTTTTTTTTTGGTATCATTCGCTCTTAATGAAAATTATTTTCAATTAGTATATGTTTTATTATTCTCTATTATAAAATGAGTTTAACCAAAAAGATTGGTTTATGTTTTTCAAATTGGTATCAAAAGCGTAAAATATTTTCAATTGGTACTAATTTTTTTCAATTGGTATCTAGATTACCTATATGTTTTGTTTACTTTTAATTGGTATAATATATGCATGTTTATTTAAATTTATACTAAAAACATTTGTTTTATGTACTTTCAATTGGTATGTTTTATTTATTTTCAATTGGTATCATAATGCACTAAATTGATATATTTTTTTTCAATTGGTATCATAATGTTTTGATTTGATTTCACCCCTTATTGATTTTTTTTGTTTCGGACAAAAAGGGGGAGATCAATTGTTTTATTGTTTACTTTAACCCTTTTGTTGATGATTGACAAAAAGGGGGAGAAGTATTTGAGTATATATACAAATCTATATCAAAGTTTGTTTCATATTGTATCAAGAGCGTTTGTTTTATGTTTTGATGTTTTGTTGATATTGGTATCAAGAGCATGGATATTAGTTTCAAGAACATGTTTTGTTATATTGGTATCAAGAACTTTTATTAAAATTTTTATTGTTGGTATCAAGAGCTTTTATTGATTATCTTTCAATTGATATCAAGAGCTTTTATTGATTGGTATCAAGAGCTTTTATTGCTTTTATTGATAAGCTTTCAATTGAAATTTTTATTGGTATCAAGAGCAATTATTTAAAGAATATGTTTATTTTAAGTTTATATTTTCAATTGGTATTTTAGAACATGTTTATTTCAAAAAGAGGGAAAAGTAATTATTTTAAAAATTTAGTATCAAGAGCATGTTTCTTTCATCGTTTTATGCATGTTTATGCATATTCATGTTTAACATTCATTGCATATCTTATTGTTTATTGCTATGCATGAGTTAAGAGGGAGCTTCTTTGAAGCTTAACTTTAATCCATGCATATATAACTCCATGAGTTTTGTCATCATCAAAAATGGGGAGATTGTTGGCCTAGAGGCCTTTCGCTCTAGTTTTGATGATGATTAACTCATGTAGTTATAGTTTACTAATAATGTTGTGATATTTAGTTTCAGATATTTAACCAAGATATTAGTAGGTGATTAGTTTCAACAAAGGTGTTTTAGAGCTTTCACATAGTGATTCAAGAGCCCGAGCGTCAAGTTCATATCTAGCACTCGTTTGGAATCAAGCTCGGTGGATCACGTTTGGATCGAGTCGACTTGGAGACGACGCTCTACAAGAAGACCTCAATTTGTTTTAGAATAGTTAGTTTAGATCCATTGCTAAAGATTAGATAGTGTGGTATGCTCAAGTTCATAACACACACGTGTTTTAGGTTTCATGTTTATTGGTTTTGGTTTTCGGTTTAACCGATCTTATTTTTCATGAATAGATAGAATCAAAATAAGTTTACATGGTTTAATGTATATTAGATTTGATCTATATACATGTATGCTTCATATTCTTAGAAAAGCTTATTTTTTGATAACCTATTCATGTATTTGGGTTTTGTATTTAAACAAAACTTATTTTCGGATTTAATGTCAAAAACATTGATATATATCTCTTTATGTATATTAGATTCTATCCATATACTATATGCTTCAAAGTTGTTTAAGTATCATGTTTTTGTATTTATAAGTATTTTGAAAAAATCGATTTCCATTTCAAAAATTCAAGTTTTGGAAAATACAGAATTTGGTTTAAGGTAAATTTTCCAAGTCACAAAAATGGTTCAAATAGTTTGAAATATGTGTTGAATTTTTGTCACACATATTTGTATTTCAAAGATAATACAAGAACTGATTTTTGTGGAATTTATGTGATTTTATGGGATTTAATTGAAGTTAAAAAGACCAGTTTTTAAATCCTGAAAAATGTCCCTGCCAGGCTCTGGCGGTCGACCAGGACGGTGGACCGGACCAGTAGTCGGTCGACCGGACCGGTCGACCGATGTGCACGAGACGTGCACAAAAGCCAAGTTGGCTTGGCCGGTCGACCGTGCGGTCGACCGACTGAAGTCACCCCACTCTCGGGTGGGGCGGTCGACTGTAAGCTTGGCCCAGTCGACCGGGCGGTCGACCGGTCAGAGAGCAATTGCTTTCTGGATCTGGCACGGTCGACCGAGTGGTTGACCTCTGGGCTCAAGGGTCAAAAATTTGACCGTTGGCCAGTCGACTGACCGGTCGACTGGAAGGGCAAAAATGCCCTTTTCAGCTGCCAATGGGCAGATTTTAAATGGGTTATAAATACCCCATTTGAGTTGGTTTTTCAACAAGATTTTGAAGAGCCAAAATTCCCATGCATTCTAGTGTTTTAATACAAGTATTCAAAAGAGTTTTTAAGCAAAAAGATTTATCTTTTATTTGTTTTAAAGGGTTGGAAAAATCAAGAAAAGGAGAAGTCTTTGGGAATTGTTTTGATCTTCACTTTATATTCACTGTAGAAGTTTTCCCAAGAGTTTTTCTTTGAGTTTTTGATTTCTAAACTCTTTATTTCTCACACTTGAGCTTGTCATTCTATCCTATCTATAGGATCTTTATTTAGTGAAAAAAGAAATTGGTTTGTGGTCTTTGTGATCACCAAGTTGTAAACCTTCCATTGATTGTGATATCCCTCTAGTGAGAGGTGATTGAGTTGTATCCCTCAAGTGTGAGGTGATAGTGGAAGAGGTATTTGGCTCCCTGTAATACCTCGTTTCCAGAATACGTACCTTGTTGCGTATTCAGCTTTTCAGCCGTATTTTCCGATTTACCTTTCGTATTTATCCAATTTCAATTTCAAATATCATTTTCTTATATATTAGATTTTATGTGATTTTCTGGAATTTTCTAAAATTAAAATGAATTTCTTCAAAACCGGTGTCGACCAGTGTCGCTGATCGATTTCCGAATTTTATTTCACCAACCTTTAGGAATTTCTAGAAAGCCCTTTAGGCATTATCTCTTAGAATCATATTTTCTATCTACATTCTTTTTCTTAGAATTTTATGATTTTATGAAAATTCCAACGGAGTCGGTATTTTTCCGGTTCCGGGATTTTTAGTTCCAAAACTATAAAGTAATTCTTCAAACGGATTTCACTATTAGTCTTCATGTATTATTATTGATTTTTGGTAAAATTTACGAGTCGTTCCGAGATACTTGAATTTCGGACGATTTCGGTATTTTCCGAAATGTTTTCCGCATTCTCGATTTAAACCCGGGAACCCGTGTTTTCAATATTTTAATTTTTCGAGTTAGAGAAAATATTTTCTCTTTTTATAATTTCTTCTCCTTTTTCCTTTTTCTTTTTCCTTCCTTCTTTTCTTTCCAACAAATTATCTCTTCCAAAATATCTCTTCCAAAATATCTAAAATCCCACCCACTTCCTCATTAATGCCCTCATTAACTCTTCATCTCCATGGCCGGCCACCATTGGCCAAGGGAGACACCCCATCACCCCTATTTGCATAAAACCCCTCTCCAATTCTTTAATTGCAACTCCTTTACAAAAATCAAATCCTATATAAATCCTTCCTTTACAATTCTTTTCTCTTTTTCACTTCACCAAGAAATCAACTTCCCTTTCCTTCTCCAAAGCAAACCCTAGGTCTTCCTCTCCATCTCAAGCAACTTGGTTTAAGGATCGTCCGCGATATCGTCAAGAATCGCGTTGGTGCTTTTCGTCGATTTCTATCTCTTCGGGACTCGTAAAAGCCCCACACAACCTATCCAAGTGAGTATATTTACTCACCAAGGCTAGACTACTTCCTAGTATGCTTGTGTTGATCATTCATGTGTGTAGGAACCATAAAAAACCGTATTTTAGCCCTTCAAACAACTATCAGATATTCTGATATGTTTTCTGTTTTCCCAGGATTAGTCGACTTGACCTGGATACTAGTCGACTAATCCACCTTGGATGAAACGTAGCTTTTCTGATTTTCACAGTTTTAGTCGACTAAGACCCCATTACTAGTCGACTAGACCCACCTAGTCGACTATATTATCAACCTAGTCGACTAACCTATTCCAGATCTAAAAACACCAACTCCCAGTTCCAGTCGACTCATCCCAAATTATTAGTCGACCATATACTTCTAGTCGACTATACATAGTGCCTTAGTCGACTAACATGTCCCGAGGATTAGTCTCAATTTTAGGTATCAAATTTAGTCGACTTGCGTATCCATTAGTCGACTTATAATTTACCTAGTCGACTACCCTCCAACCCCAGTCGACTAACAAACTCTCTGGAAATCACTTTAGTCGACTCCTGCGGACTAGTAGTCGACTGATGACCCCTATTAGTCGACTAATCTTTCACCTAGTCGACTAATTCTGGCTGGTTAACTCAGTTGTTTTCTTTTCTGATTTTGGTCTAAACATGATACATGTATGATATGCTAGTATTGTTTATGCTTCATAATTGATACCACATGACATGTTACTTGCAGGATCTCATGACATATACTTCATGACATGTTACCATGTATTTTCATGTAGGACTTGTTAATTAAATTATATATCTCCACCTTATCATGCTATCACTTATACCAAGCATGATAGACTTGACTTTGTATAAAATAGATCAACTTATATTGGGTCCGGGGGAGACCATGCGGATATCGATTGTGTTCGTGTTTACAGTGGTTTTAGGAAATGTTGTGCAACTCATGTTCCGGTCTAACCTGCGGTACACCAGGGGACCGAGGGGAGAGCTTGCTCCCTATTCAGGAATCAAGTCATGACAAGAGCATACAAATAAGACTCTACTGTTTGGCCTAGCGGCTGGCTTCCGTTTACAAGCAACGGAACAATCATGGACCGTTATCCCGGGCATGTACGGGGTCCACTGTAAACATAGTTCTTCGATACAACCGCTGATTTCCAATAACCCCCTTGTTTTATTGGGATATGGATCTATGTGCACTGGGACGCTGGACCACATAGCTAGATATCACAATGAAATAAGTAATAAAATTAAGACATTAATTGTAGATGTATTGTTTTAGGACTTTGGAATTTCATGCTCTACCTTTATACTGCTATATCTTATTTACTCATGTCCATTAGCCAGTTGGCCATATCTCGTTATTATGATATGTCTTGATTCTGTGGATTTGCATATTCAGATCCCGAGACTTGGAACGAAGTGGATCCATCCACTGAGGACCAAGAGTACTTCAGTGAGCAGGCCAACCAGCTCTAGTTCCTCCAGTGCCGTACCATTTCTTTTGGCTCACAGGATTTCCTTCTCTTATGTGAGCATTTGTGTAGACTTTGTGTATATTCTTTTGGACTTGGTTGTGAAACAAAACACTTGTAAAGTGTATCAGTTCATAACTTGTATAACTTTGTACTTGTACTCTATTGTTGGCATATATGAATATATCACGCTTGTGTTATACTCTGTTTCTGGATTATATTGTACTTTTTCGCTTAGCGTATATATGTGGGGGCAGTTCTGACCTACGTATATACGTCGCGGTGACGTGTCCGTATCCGCCAGGATCGGGGCGTTACAGGTTGGTATCAGAGCCAGGCTCTCAAACCTAAAGTACAATCAAGTGGCAAATCCTAGTATTTGCTAGTGCCAACTATAATGTACAAAGTTATAGAGTCCGTCTTGCTTCCTTCTTTGATCAATTCCTTCATATCCTGAACTCCTTTCCATTGTTTCCAATTCCAGTTATCATTCGATGGAGAGACGCTCAGGTCGTAACAACGTCGGGCAAGTCCCGAATGGACCTATAGGAGGAGGAGAGAATGCTGATGTCCTCCAGATCATTCAGACTATGCTAGGGAATCAGCAGCAGCAGATGAATAACCAGCAACAGTACCAGCAGCAGCAAATGGACAATCAGCAGAAGCAGATGGAGAACCAACAACAGCAGACCGAGCTCCTTAGGCAAGAGCTAGCGGCCCCAAAAGGACAAAGGCCTGGGAATGTGTCCGATTTCCGACGGCTGCAGCCAACTATCTTTACTGGAGGAGAGAAACCACTGGAGGCTGAGCAGTGGTTGACGGACACTGCTGACCTGCTGAATGCCGCCCGTGTACCGAAGGAGGATCGGGTAGAGGTAGCCAAGATCCAGCTTAAAGACATAGCTCGGACTTGGTGGCTTGCAGAGGAGGCCCGCTTGGAGAAGCCCATCACTTGGAAGACCTTCTCAGAGAGTTTTTACAGCCGGTTCTTTCCTGATACGGCGCAGCAAGAGATGGAGGAGCAATTCATTAGCCTCCAGCAGGGAAACAAGTCGGTGGACGAATACGCCGCAGACTTCCTGAGACTCAGCCGTTTCGCGCCATATATGGTCACAGATGAAGTGAAGCGTGCAAGCCGATTCCAGAAGGGTCTTCAGATGAAGATTCAGATGTACCTCATGCCCCAACATTTGAAGACATATGCAGAGGTTCTTACCAGCGCTCGAGAGGTGGAGCGTGGGTTTGAAAAGGAGAAAGAGACTCAGATGGGAAATCAGGTCATGAAGAGGCCGTTTGTGCCTACGGGAAGAGGAATCCCATTTAGAGCGGCGAAGATGCAGAGGCAGCCCTTCAGACCGGCTCCCTACCAGGCAGCCCAATCATCTATTTTCTGCAACTTCTGTCAGAAGCCAGGGCACACTCAACCAAATTGCCGGAGGGCAAACGGCTTGTGTTTGATATGTGGGTCTCGAGGACATGCAGTAGAGACTTGTCCACACCATCGGAGATTCGGGATGGCCAACCAGCCCTTGCCAGGACTTCCAGGACCCAGTGGACAGAGAGTGCTGCCAGGACCAATTGGGCAGAAGGACCAGGGGCCAGTGGTGAGGAGAGCACCCCTTCCTCCACAGCACATGATTCGTCCAGTGCAGAGGGGAGGCAGAACAGCAGTCGGACGAGGCAGAGGTCAGGCCTACAACCTGACAGAGGCTGAGGCAGAGGCTTCAGAGGAGGTGATTACAGGTAACATCAGAGTATACTCAAAGCCTGTTATCGCTTTATTCGACTCTGGTGCATCCCACTGTTATATTTCTGATAACTTTGTGGCCGTCCATTCTATACCTGTTAAGGTTTTAGACCACAAGTGGGAGATAAGTACAGGGAATGGGGTGATCTTATCATCTAGAGTGTGTACTGACTGTCCAGTAGAACTGTGTGACAAGGTCTTAGCCATAGATATGCTCGTACTCGACACTAAGGGGTACGACGTGATCTTAGGCATGACCTGGCTTAGTCAGTATTATGCCGTGATTGATTGTCGAGAGAGGAAGATCAATTTTAGGATTCCCCTTCAGCCTGAGTTTCAGTTTAGTGGAGAAGTGAAGTCCACTAAGGGAAAGCAGATCATTTCATCGGAGGTTCAGAAGCAGAAGGTACCGGTGTGGGATGAATTCCCGGAGGTATTTGCTGAGATCACAGGACTGCCACCTGTCAGGACGATTGAGTTCTCCATCGAGACTATTCCAGGAGCAGCACCTATATCTAAGGCTCCGTACAGGATGGCACCGACGGAGTTGGAAATCCTGAAGAAGCAGCTACAGGAGTTATCAGATAAGGGATTGATCAGGCCCAGTACATCACCGTGGGGAGCTCCAGTATTGTTGGCCAATAAGAAGGATGGTAGCAAGAGACTTTGTATTGACTATAGGGAGTTAAACAAAGTCACCATCAAGAACAGGTATCCCCTTCCCAGGATTGATGATCTATTTGATCAGCTTCATGGAGCCCGCGTATTCTCCAAGTTGGACTTACAGTCGGGTTACCATCAGCTGAGGGTGAAGAAGGAGGATATACTGAAGACGGCATTCAGGACCCGATATGGCCACTACGAGTTTCTTGTTATGCCTTTCGGAGTCACTAATGCCCCTGCCGTGTTTATGGATTTAATGAACCGAGTGTTCTCGCCCTTCTTGGATCAGTTTGTTGTTGTTTTCATTGACGACATCTTGATCTATTCAAGGAACAGGAGGGAGCATGCAGAGCACTTGAAAATTGTGTTGCAGACACTTCAGCAGGAGCAGCTTCATGCCAAAAGGAGTAAGTGTGAGTTCTGGCTGGACAGCATAGCATTCCTCGGACATGTGGTGTCAGCAGAAGGTATCTCAGTGGATCCGAGTAAAGTCCAGGCAGTAAAGGAGTGGCCAATCCCGAGGACAGTGACAGAGATAAAGAGCTTTCTTGGACTAGCTGGATACTACAGACGCTTCATCCAGGATTTCTCTCGGATTGCAGCTCCATTGACGAAGCTTACCAGGAAAGGGGAGAAGTACATCTGGACAGAGGAGTGTGATGCAGCCTTCGAGCAGTTGAAGCAGAAGCTCATTTCGGCTCCTATCTTGAGAACTCCCTCAGGGAGAGGAGGGATGGTCATCTTTAGTGATGCCTCAGGTAAAGGCCTGGGATGCGTGCTTATGCAACATGATCATGTTATCGCATATGCATCCCGGCAGTTGAAACCTCATGAGAGGAATTACCCAACTCATGACCTGGAGTTGGCGGCAGTAATCTTTGCCTTGAAGATTTGGAGGCACTATCTTCTGGGAGATAAAGTGCTGATATATACAGATCACAAGAGCCTCAAATATATCTTTTCTCAGAAAGAGCTGAACATGAGGCAGAGACGGTGGCTGGAGCTTATGGCAGACTACGACATTGACTTGCAATATCATCCAGGCAAGGTCAATACAGTCCCGGATGCTTTGAGTAGGATGCCAGAGAACAGAGTACTTGTCCAGTTCACTCAGCAGGAGGACTTGATTCGGGATTTCATCCGATTGGATTTGATGGTGGTCCGAGGAGCTGAGAAGACAGGACAGCTTATGGCCTTACAGATCCAGTCTTCACTGTTGGAGGAGATTAAGGAGGCACAGAAGGAGGACCCCAGACTTCAGACATTCAGAGATCAAGTCGAGGCTGGATTAAGGACGGATATCTGTATTCGTCCGGATGGTGCCTTGTACTATGGAGATAGACTTTGTGTCCCTCAGGGGGAAGTGAGACAGAAGATTTTAGCTGAAGCCCACAGTTCAGCTTACTCTATACACCCTGGAGGAAACAAGATGTACCAAGACCTGAAGAAGCACTTTTGGTGGAATGCCATGAAGAGAGAGATAGCACAATTTGTGGCTAAGTGCTTGGTGTGCCAGCAGATTAAGATCGAGCATCAGAGATCGGCTGGACTTCTGCAACCTTTGCCAATACCCGAGTGGAAATGGGAGCATATCACGATGGACTTTGTCACGGCATTACCTCGTAGTCCCAAAGGTAATAATGCCGTGTGGGTCATCATTGATCGTCTCACTAAGTCGGCCCACTTTATACCATTCCGGGTCGGTCAGACGACAGAGGTGTTGGCAGAGAAGTATATGAAGGAAGTGGTCCGTCTACATGGAGTGCCAGTCAGTATTGTTTCAGACAGAGACACGAGATTCAGATCTCACTTTTGGGAGAGTCTCCAAGAGAGTCTGGGCACTCGTCTGAAGTTCAGTACAGCTTATCATCCCCAGACAGACGGACAGTCAGAGCGGACCATCCAGATCCTCGAAGATATGCTTAGAGCCTGCATGATTGAGTTCGGGGGTTCTTGGGAAGACCATCTTCACTTGGCTGAGTTTTCATATAACAACAGCTATCAGGCAAGTATAAAGATGGCACCTTTTGAGGCACTGTATGGGAGGAAATGCAGGTCACCAATTTGCTGGGATGAAGTTGGTGAGAGGAGCCTGTTGGGACCAGAGATGCTGATCCAGACGACAGAGAAAGTCAAGATTATCAGGGATCATCTCAGGGCAGCTCAGAGCAGGCAAAAGAGTTGGGCAGATTCTCGGAGGAGGCCATTGGAATTCGGAGTTGGAGATCATGTGTTCCTGAAAATTTCACCGACCAAGGGAGTGATCCGCTTCGGCACTCGTGGGAAACTAAGTCCGAGGTATATCGGCCCATTCGAGATATTAGATCGAGTGGGAGATGTGTCTTATCGATTGGCGCTGCCGCCATCGTTGGACGGGGTTCATAATGTTTTCCACGTGTCTCAGCTGAGGAGATATGTGAAGGATGAGAGTCACATTTGGATCATTCCGAGTTGGAGCTTCAACCGGACTTATCTTATCAGGAGCAGCCGATGGCCATCTTGGACAGGAGTGTCAAGACACTGAAGAGCAAGGATATACCTTTGGTGTTAGTGTCTTGGAACCGCCATGTACCGGGAGAGGCTACATGGGAGCGAGAGGACGTCATCCGAGAGCGATACCCTCAACTCTTCACCAATTGGTAAGACTCTTTCCTTCTATCCCTCTACCGTTATATTCCATTTATCATGTCCTTCCTTGTTGCCTTTAACTTTACGAAATTTCGAGGACGAAATTTTTGTAAGGTGGGTAGATTGTAATACCTCGTTTCCAGAATACGTACCTTGTTGCGTATTCAGCTTTTCAGCCGTATTTTCCGATTTACCTTTCATATTTATCCAATTTCAATTTCAAATATCATTTTCTTATATATTAGATTTTATGTGATTTTCTGGAATTTTCTAAAATTAAAATGAATTTCTTCAAAACCGGTGTCGACCAGTGTCGCTGATCGATTTCCGAATTTTTATTTCACCAACCTTTAGGAATTTCTAGAAAGCCCTTTAGGCATTATCTCTTAGAATCATATTTTCTATCTACATTCTTTTTCTTAGAATTTTATGATTTTATGAAAATTCCAACGGAGTCGGTATTTTTCCGGTTCCGGGATTTTTAGTTCCAAAACTATAAAGTAATTCTTCAAACGGATTTTACTATTAGTCTTCATGTATTATTATTGATTTTTGGTAAAATTTACGAGTCGTTCCGAGATACTTGAATTTCGGACGATTTCGGTATTTTCCGAAATGTTTTCCGCATTCTCGATTTAAACCCGGGAACCCGTGTTTTCAATATTTTAATTTTTCGAGTTAGAGAAAATATTTTCTCTTTTTATAATTTCTTCTCCTTTTTCCTTTTTCTTTTTCCTTCCTTCTTTTCTTTCCAACAAATTATCTCTTCCAAAATATCTCTTCCAAAATATCTAAAATCCCACCCACTTCCTCATTAATGCCCTCATTAACTCTTCATCTCCATGGCCGGCCACCATTGGCCAAGGGAGACACCCCATCACCCCTATTTGCATAAAACCCCTCTCCAATTCTTTAATTGCAACTCCTTTACAAAAATCAAATCCTATATAAATCCTTCCTTTACAATTCTTTTCTCTTTTTCACTTCACCAAGAAATCAACTTCCCTTTCCTTCTCCAAAGCAAACCCTAGGTCTTCCTCTCCATCTCAAGCAACTTGGTTTAAGGATCGTCCGCGATATCGTCAAGAATCGCGTTGGTGCTTTTCGTCGATTTCTATCTCTTCGGGACTCGTAAAAGCCCCACACAACCTATCCAAGTGAGTATATTTACTCACCAAGGCTAGACTACTTCCTAGTATGCTTGTGTTGATCATTCATGTGTGTAGGAACCATAAAAAACCGTATTTTAGCCCTTCAAACAACTATCAGATATTCTGATATGTTTTCTGTTTTTCCCAGGATTAGTCGACTTGACCTGGATACTAGTCGACTAATCCACCTTGGATGAAACGTAGCTTTTCTGATTTTCACAGTTTTAGTCGACTAAGACCCCATTACTAGTCGACTAGACCCACCTAGTCGACTATATTATCAACCTAGTCGACTAACCTATTCCAGATCTAAAAACACCAACTCCCAGTTCCAGTCGACTCATCCCAAATTATTAGTCGACCATATACTTCTAGTCGACTATACATAGTGCCTTAGTCGACTAACATGTCCCGAGGATTAGTCTCAATTTTAGGTATCAAATTTAGTCGACTTGCGTATCCATTAGTCGACTTATAATTTACCTAGTCGACTACCCTCCAACCCCAGTCGACTAACAAACTCTCTGGAAATCACTTTAGTCGACTCCTGCGGACTAGTAGTCGACTGATGACCCCTATTAGTCGACTAATCTTTCACCTAGTCGACTAATTCTGGCTGGTTAACTCAGTTGTTTTCTTTTCTGATTTTGGTCTAAACATGATACATGTATGATATGCTAGTATTGTTTATGCTTCATAATTGATACCACATGACATGTTACTTGCAGGATCTCATGACATATACTTCATGACATGTTACCATGTATTTTCATGTAGGACTTGTTAATTAAATTATATATCTCCACCTTATCATGCTATCACTTATACCAAGCATGATAGACTTGACTTTTGTATAAAATAGATCAACTTATATTGGGTCCGGGGGAGACCATGCGGATATCGATTGTGTTCGTGTTTACAGTGGTTTTAGGAAATGTTGTGCAACTCATGTTCCGGTCTAACCTGCGGTACACCAGGGGACCGAGGGGAGAGCTTGCTCCCTATTCAGGAATCAAGTCATGACAAGAGCATACAAATAAGACTCTACTGTTTGGCCTAGCGGCTGGCTTCCGTTTACAAGCAACGGAACAATCATGGACCGTTATCCCGGGCATGTACGGGGTCCACTGTAAACATAGTTCTTCGATACAACCGCTGATTTCCAATAACCCCTTGTTTTATTGGGATATGGATCTATGTGCACTGGGACGCTGGACCACATAGCTAGATATCACAATGAAATAAGTAATAAAATTAAGACATTAATTGTAGATGTATTGTTTTAGGACTTTGGAATTTCATGCTCTACCTTTATACTGCTATATCTTATTTACTCATGTCCATTAGCCAGTTGGCCATATCTCGTTATTATGATATGTCTTGATTCTGTGGATTTGCATATTCAGATCCCGAGACTTGGAACGAAGTGGATCCATCCACTGAGGACCAAGAGTACTTCAGTGAGCAGGCCAACCAGCTCTAGTTCCTCCAGTGCCGTACCATTTCTTTTGGCTCACAGGATTTCCTTCTCTTATGTGAGCATTTGTGTAGACTTTGTGTATATTCTTTTGGACTTGGTTGTGAAACAAAACACTTGTAAAGTGTATCAGTTCATAACTTGTATAACTTTGTACTTGTACTCTATTGTTGGCATATATGAATATATCACGCTTGTGTTATACTCTGTTTCTGGATTATATTGTACTTTTTCGCTTAGCGTATATATGTGGGGGCAGTTCTGACCTACGTATATACGTCGCGGTGACGTGTCCGTATCCGCCAGGATCGGGGCGTTACACTCCCTCTAGTGAGAGGTGGAGATTGTGTTGGAATCCCTCAAGTGTGAGGTGATTGTGTTTGTGGTGGCTTTATGCCTAGCCTCTAAGTGTAGAGGTTGTGTTGTATTTTAGAGAGGAGTTGTGTACTCCCGGTTATTATATTGCCCCAAATCATCAGTGGAGGTTCCCTGTGTGGGAAGTCATGTGTGGACGAGTTAGTGGAAATCCTTCTGTGTGAAGGCGGGGACCCTAGAGCTGTGTGCTCGAACCTCGAAACATATCTTAGTGTTTGCGTTTGATCCACTTTCTCTAACTCTCTCTCTTATATTGTGCCTTGCATTGATTCATATTGTCATATCACACTTATATGCTTGGTTGTGTTTATTTGTGTGCTCACTTGTATTTAACCACGAGAGCTTCATATAGCACCTCAACTCTTATTCAAAGGAATCAAGAGGAGTTAGTCCAGAGCCCTTCACCGGGAATTCGGCTACACTCGTTGGTTACACTAAGTGTGTTGCATTAAAGTTTTTAATTCTGCATTATTGTTCATTAGATTAGCCATACACCTGTACACCTATTACCTTCTATTCTCCGATTCCCCGAACCAGGCTAGAAGGAAATCCCATCAGGCGGCAGTCCGATTGTCTGATCGATCGCATCGTCAAATGGATAAAGTGATCGCGCGCTGATCAGATTCCTATCGGCACACTTCCCCAGAAATCTCAGAGGAGATCTACCTGTAATCTTCTTACTGCAAAAAATTACTTGTAATTTAGCTCCTCGACACTTTTTTGTAAGTTTTCTCCTTTGCAAAATCAATGGAAAATAAGATGGCGACTCCGCTGGGGACCACATTCTCTGCTGATGAGAATCAAGTGTCGCAATGCGACGAGCAGACCTTTGGGTCTATTGCTGAGACGCCGGTTATTCACTCTGGCCAAGAGAAGTTCAAACAACTTCTTTCTGGGGGTAACAAAAGTCCCCTACGTACGCGCAAGTACAAGGAAGTCAGCGTAGCTGGAGCCCCTGGCTAATTCTTGGAAGCAAGTCTCTGTTGAGACAGACAAGGCTCTCCGCAAGCCTATTACGGTCTTCTAGCGCAACAAGGAGACAGTGTCGTAATGCGAGGGTCAGAATCTTGAGCCTGTTACCTTCGAAAACCTGGTCGTTCATTTCGACCAAGAAAAATTCGGAGAGCTCCTCTCAGAAGGTGGTCCAGTGCTCCACATATGAAAGCATAGGAAGGTCTCAATGGCCAAGGTTTCGGAGCAGAAACTAGAAGGAGACTCCTCCCAACTCCTCTCAGCCTCGCACGAGGCTAGCCAGGTTCCCTGTGAACCTAAATCTCTCCTCCCAAGGCAGATATGGAGGCCAAAACAGAAAACTCTATATGAAGCTTCAGGCGTAGCTACGCCACAGGTTCACCTATCCTGCGAAGACAAAGGCAAGATCCCTGTCTGCTTCGTCGAGACTATCAGCCGCGAGGCTTGAACGACGACTATACCTTCGCCTAATGCAGGAGCAGTGACTCCTCGCGCCAACCTCGTTCTTCCGAGCGAAGTTACTGATAGCACGATAGGCACAGCGCCAGTACCTCAGGGTACGCGCGAAGTTCTCAGCCGCCAGACTGGGGCTAAAGCACCTAGCAGTGCTAACCACCTTCACAGTAAGATAGCGAACAAAGCACCACAGCGTGCTTCGCTCTCCGGTTCCTCAAGCGTTAAGTTCGCCCTTTGCGGCGGAGCTAAGGGATTATCCCTAAGTGCTGATAACAGTGCTTTTGCAGCTTCAGCGTCTAAGGGTGCTCCCGAAGTTCTTATCCGCGAAATTAGAACTAAAACACTATCTAGTGCCAATCACCTCTGTGGTGATGAGAGGAACAATGTATCAACTTGTGTTTCGTTTCTAAAGCTTGCAAGCAAGAAGGTGGTGACAAAATTACCTGAACGCATCAATGCGCGATCCACCAGAGTCTCTGCGCTGAGTCGCTTAAACTCGGCTAGGTCCGACTTGCGAGAGTTCTTAGCAAGTAAACGGAAGTCGGAATCTTTCCAGACTTCTCCCTCCTGTTGTCAACAAATAGGATGTCAGTTGGTGACAGTCCACTCAGTCCATTACCGGGTAGGACCAATCCCCACCACTCCTTCAGACCAACGGTCAGTTTTTGATCGACTATCGGTGCAAGCTCCAGTGAAGTATCACAAAAGGGGTGTATCGCGAAATCTACCAGATCTGCCCTCTGCATCCGTCAATATGATCGGAAGGGGCGGGAGCTGCGTAGGGGCAGACGAGCGCCACATGCTGCTAACTCCCCTCCCTTCAGTTCTCCAGATCTGGATTATAGTCCGGGCTTACGTCAAGTCTTGGTGCACGAAGAAGGTGTCTTCTGAAATACCAGATCTAGGGTCGCAATACCCTACAGTTATGAGAAGCCATCCTCCGCAACTGCAGTAACCTCACCAGAACCAATGAAAGGATTATTCCAATGGTCTGATGAGGAGGACGAAGATAGTGGGTATGCCTCTTTAGCAACAGTCAGCTCGGTACGAACAGATAGAGTGTCGGTGAATATGGCTGATAACGGTAATGATGACCTCCGTCGACGGTTGGAAGCTCAAGAGCAAACCTCTAAGGCTCGGCAGGAAGCCTTAGACAACATTCAACGGATGCTTGACAACCAAAGACTGAGAAGTCAAAGGAAGGTTCTTCTATAGACGCTGAAGTTCTTAAAGGCATCTAAGCTTAGATCGCATCCCTAACTCAGAGGGATGAACTAAAGAAAGTAGGGGCAGTCCATCCTTACCTTTTGGAATGGGATTCAGTACCATACCCACCAAAGTTCAAGCCACCAACGTTACATACGTATGATGGTAAGAGCTCGCCGAACCAACACATCTACTACTTCTGGTCTCAGACCGGTAATGTTATAGACAATGATGCTATTATGGCCAGACTGCTCATTGACACCCTGAAGGGGGTAGCATTCAACTGGTTCTGAAGCCTTCCTCCAGGCTCTATCAATTCTTGGATCGACCTAGCAACTCGATTTCTTTCTCGTTTCTACGACGATGATACTGAAGTAACCATGGACAAACTCCTCTCTACCGTACAAAGGAAGGGCGAATCTGTCCGAGACTACATTGAGCGATTCAGAAACTTGTCTCTGATGTACCCAGCAGGGATGCCTTTACCCATGCTCTTGCAGACGTGCAGGTATAATTTCCTCGACCAAGTGGAGATTCGTATGGGGGCTGTCAAAGCCTGATTTGTCACATACATTGCATTCATGTTGTCACTTTACCACACTTGTGTAACGCCCCGATCCGGAGGGTACGGAGACGTCACTGCGACGTATATACGCAGGTCGGAAATATCCTAACGTATATACGCTAAGCATCAATACAGGCAGGAGTTAGAGTGCAGAAGCATAGTGGTAATATACAATCCAGCAATAATAGCACCAGTACACAGTTATCACAAGGCATGATATAATATCTGAAGAATATATAATCACTAAGAGGCATAAAGGCAGAATGCACAATATGAAATACTGAAAAGTACTCACGAATAGAAGATGGGAATCTCGCGAGCCGATCAAGAAGAGGCGGGAAGGAAGAGGGTCCAGGAAGGCACCAACTAATCCACGCTCCCGCTGCGCCACTCTGATCAAGTGTAGAAGGCCGCTACAGTCCAGACTCTAGGATCTGGACATGAGAATCCAGGGTTGTTAGCAACCCCAGCGAGTACAAAGAATAAAGCCAGATGGCGTGCATAATAGGCACACGTGTACATGATCAAGTGACGTGGTCCAGGCATGCAGGAACAGGAAATGACAAATAATAAAGGAAAATGACAGTAAATCCGAGATCAAGTAAATACATATATATCAGTAAATCTGAATCGGAAAGCATGCATGATATATGGTGTAGAGAGCATAGTAACATAATCATGCGATATATATGGAAAACATGTGATAAATACACTAAACATGCGATAAATAAGTATGGACAATTCAAGTTGTATAAGCTCGGATTATGGATGTATGGTGTGATACGTTAAGGGGATAATCCAAACAAGGAAACCCTCATCTATATACCTCTATCTCATGTCACCATAATCTAAGCACATACAACCCGAGCTACAAGGTGGTCATAACATAATACTCATAAAACAGGAAATCCGATATAAAGTCCGGGACAAGCAAATATAGAATACACAACACAGATTCATAGCCGTTTAAGTTGCAGGCTTTAGTATGCGTCCCATTCCACATACTTCTACTTACAACTTAAAGAGCCGGTTATTATGACACTTATTATTATTACTCGTCTTACCCTGATATCTAGCTATGTGAACTAGCGTCCCAGCGCACATAGATCCATATCCTAGTAAAACAAGGTTGTTATTGGAAACTAGCGGGGGTATCAACGAACTATGTTTACAGTGGGTCCCGTGCATACCCGGGACCACGGTCCAGGGTGTTCCGTTGCATGGTGACGGAACCAGCCGCAAGGCCTAACAGGAGGGACTTATGAATGCCCTTATCATGATGGTACCAGTAATGAGGGAGCCAGCTCTCCCCTCGGTCCCCTGGAGGCCCACAGGTCAGACCGGAACATGTAGTTGCACAACATTCCTAAAAGCCACTGTAAACACGAACACATATTGATATCCGCATGTTTCCCCCGACCCAATGTAAGTTGATCCTTTTTAAGATTCATTAGTTTAATTATCACCTTACGGGAAAAACAGGAGATAGACATGATCAGGCATTCAGGAGTACATAAGTACTAAATAATCAGGTCACTGCATGTAAAGCAGGAAAACAGGTCACTGATCATGATACAGGATAATAAGGTAAAGTTCCCGTAAAGGTAATAATCACAAGTCAAGTTATCATGCTGGGTGTCAAGTGATAGCATGATAGAATGATGATATTTAGTAAATAACCAAGCATATCAAAGGATTGATAATAGTCAGGTTAAGTCATGGCATAACAAAAAGGGTCTTGCCAAATAGTAGTATGGCGGGTGGTCAGATGATAACACACTAGATGTCAGGTGATATACATGTGTTAAAAGATAGCATGTAACTGACAGATCTAAAGTAAAATCATGGCAAGTGGTGACATATAAGTAATGGCAAATATCAGTGTTGTATATCATGTGGCAAGCATAGCATGTCAAATAACGGTATCCGGTGTCATGTATCAGATATAGCATGGCAAGTACTGGTCTCAAGTATCATAGGTCGAATGTAGCATGGCAAATACCGGTGTCAGGTACCATATGTCAAATGTAGCATGATAAGTACTGGTGTCATATATCGGGGTCAGGTATAGCATGGCAAGTACAGGTATCGGGTATCACCTATCACATATAGCATGGTAAGTACTAGGGTCATATATCATGTATCAACTATAACATGGCAGGTACTAGTGGTCCGGTATCATGTACAAATATAGCATGGCAACCATCGGTATCAAAATATCATAAAAGTTACAGTGACAATTACTAAGCATGCGACGGTAATAGCAAAGCATATAACAACACAAGAATGTAACCGCATAATGATAAAATAAATGCATGCCAAAAATAACTGTACTCGCCTCAATACCGGAAAACCGCGAGAAATCCCGAAACACCGGAAATCCGAACACAACACCAATCCATATATCAATATATATTTATTATTATTTTTAGAGAGAGAAAGAGGAGAGATAAAAAGTTAGAGAGAGAAAGAGAGGTTTAGAGAGAGAAAGTCTAGAGGGAGGGGATTCTAGAGAGAGAAAGTGATGAGAGAGAAAGAGAGAGGGGGAGAGAAAAATCTGGAGAGAGAAAGTGCTTGCAGTGAGAGAGAGAATGAGAGAGAGAGATGAGAGGAGAAGAGAGAGATGAGAGAGAGAGGGAACAAGAGAGAGAGAGAGAGAGAGGAGAGAGAGAGAGAGCAGGAGAGAGAGAGAGAGAGAGATGAGTGCAGAACAGGGCAGGGGGCAGCAGCCCCCTGCACAGGCCCAGGGGCTTCTAGCCCCTGGCCAGGAACGGCCGCCGGCCGCCGGCGAAGCGCCGGCGGCGCGCCGGCGCTGGGGTGGCCACGGCCACCCCAGAGGAGAGACAGGGAGGGGGCAGCAGCCCCCTCCCTCCAACAGGCCACGGCCAGGGCTGCTGCCCTGGCCGGGCCAGACTCTGGCCGCGGCAGCGCGGCCAGAGGACAGAGGGGGGAAGAGGACGGGGGCCCGCCGGCCCTCGGTGGCCGGCGCAGGCCAGGGGTGGCCGCCGGCCACCCCAACAGTGAGGGAGAGAGAGGGAGAAGAGGGGGAGAGAGTGGTGTGAGAGAGAGAGAATGGAGAGGGGAGCTGGGCCCCTCTCCGGCCAGTGGCCGCCGGCGGCGGTCCTGGCCGCCGGCGAGGCCAACAGAGAGAGAGGGAGGGAGGAAGAGAGAGAGGGGGAGGCTGCGCCTCCCCTCCTCGCACGCGCACAGGGGGCCTTCTGGCCCCCTGGCCGCGCCCAGGCCGGCGCTCAGGCCGTCGGCGTCGCGCCGGCGGCGGGCATCCCTCGCCGGGGCGCCGGAGGGAGGGAGGTGGAGATCGGGTTGGGTTCCAGCAGAGGAGGAAGGAGAGAAGAGAAATAAAAAGAAAAGGAAAAAGAAAAAAAGAAAAAGAAAAGGAATAAGTAAAAATGGGGGAGATGATTTATTAAAGGTGGAGATTGATGTGATGGGGGTGGTTGTGATGTGATGGGACATGGGGATGTCAGGTTGACTTTTTGGGGGGAAAAGGAAGAATAGAATTTTGAGAAAGAGAATGTAAAAATAATATTATTTAAATAGGGTAAAAATTCGACTGTTTCAGAATCGTTCCGAAAATTTCTCAAAAATAGAAAATAATATTTTAAGATGCCTGGTGAAATCGGATTTGAGAAATTCAATGTAGATTTCAAATTAAAAATCCTGGAATCTTCCGGCGGTACCGGTCGACACCAAATCCGGGGGATTTTCGATAAATTCTGAAAAATCTCGAAAAATGAATTTAAATAGAAAATGAAATTTTAAGAAGTAAACTGAAAGCCGTTTTTGAAAATTCAATCCCATTTGAAAACTAAAAATCTGGGAATCAGTCAGCGATACCGACCGACACCGGTTTTGGAGATTTTGCAAATAATTCTGAAAAATTCCAGAAAATCATGAAAAATCTAAAATATTGGAAAATGATGTTTAAAATTAAAATCGGTCAAATCGGATTAGCAGAAAGGCTAAATCGAGCGAAGCACTAGGTTCGGGCCCCCGGTTCAGACTAGGGCTGACTCCGAGTCCACGAATCCAAATCCGAGACAAAACAATCACATCAATAATCACAAAACAAAAACAAGTACAAGGTAAATCAAAGAAATATGCTAGAAAAATCAGAATACGTATCTAAGTACGTATTCCAGGAACGGGGTGTTACATTCCATCCACCTTACAAAATTTCGTCCTCGAAATTTCGATAAGAGGAGGATGAACACAGGAAGGAATAGGAATGAGGATTTATACCAATCAGGATATGAGTAACTGAGGATAATTCCCACAAATCGACTGAATGATAAACTCAAGACTGAGACATCTCTGCACTACTGCCATATATATCCTCTGACGGTGCCATAATAATACTGACCTGATGTCTGCTCTTTCGGACTGCGAAGCAAAGCTGATAGAATCCCTAGAAATTCATAGTGCTGAAGTCCATAATATAAAATCTCTGGAAATCCATAGAAATCCGTAATATAATATAAAGTCCCGCATGACATGAAGCTGTCCTTGACAAAGAATCCATAGTAGAATTACCGATACTGCATACACACTATTCCTTCAGAATACCGAAGATAGAGAAAACCCGGATAATACTGAGCATGAATCAAGAAGACCAATAATTAAGAATTCCTGAATACTGGGCGTTGCAATCTCTGAAAGGCATAACCGAGAATATAGAATAACCATAAAGAATTCTGAATACTGACTTCTGAATGACAACCAGACTGCACATGAAACATTAAAGAATACTCAATCTCTGCAAGGTTGGCCGAATGGATCGTTCATACGGATCATAGCAATAGCTCAGATACAGCGAGAAAATCCTGTCCAACAGATCCATGAAAACATACAAGGCAGAAGAAGTCCGAGGAACGGCTAGAGTGCTAAGCACTGAAGGGACTAGCCACAGACGGAACCAAGCCTAGGTGAGACCATCGCGTAACACATCTCAGGCGTTAAGCATTAGGGTGCAGCGGAGCTAACGCTCTGCGAGGCTCGCACATGGTGGAGCTCACGCAGCGAAGCCAGCGCGTAACACGACGCTAAATGCTAAGCACCAGGGTGCAGCGAAGCCCACACCGGTTAGGTCCACGGGTGACTAGAACACAACCCTCACTTGGCGAGGCTAGCGGGGTCCATAATCCACCAAATCAATAAAAACTTCCAGAAGCTGGTGGCTCTGAGAACACGATCAAGAATCACAATAATCGAAACGAGTCTCGAATGCTGTCTCCATAACTCCGTCTGGCAGATGCCCTGAATCCGAAATACTGTTCCATATAGATGTTCCTCTGGTAATGATACGGTTTGTCTGATTATATGAGAGATGACTACCCCACTTGCTGTGCTGATTTCCCATGATATATCCACATACACTAGAATAGGATGCGAGGCCGAAGAACCATCCAATATAAGATCAGGTGATGCACCAGAGTTAAGAATACCAGAACATAATGATAGCGAACTACGTCTGTCTTGCTGCTACCCTACCAGTTTATCCATATCTTGAGTTGGTATAAGAATGATAGGAACAGGAAATGGGAAAGGATGGAAGAGATTTCAAGAATCAAGGAAAGGACGATCAAGAGGGAATGGATAACTTTGTACTTGCAGTTGGATTGTATAACCACGACTCATGCATTGTACCGAGGATGTGAGAGCCTAGGCTCTGATACCACCCTGTAACGCCCCGATCCGGAGGGTACGGAGACGTCACTGCGACGTATATACGCAGGTCGGAAATATCCTAACGTATATACGCTAAGCATCAATACAGGCAGGAGTTAGAGTGCAGAAGCATAGTGGTAATATACAATCCAGCAATAATAGCACCAGTACACAGTTATCACAAGGCATGATATAATATCTGAAGAATATATAATCACTAAGAGGCATAAAGGCAGAATGCACAATATGAAATACTGAAAAGTACTCACGAATAGAAGATGGGAATCTCGCGAGCCGATCAAGAAGAGGCGGGAAGGAAGAGGGTCCAGGAAGGCACCAACTAATCCACGCTCCCGCTGCGCCACTCTGATCAAGTGTAGAAGGCCGCTACAGTCCAGACTCTAGGATCTGGACATGAGAATCCAGGGTTGTTAGCAACCCCAGCGAGTACAAAGAATAAAGCCAGATGGCGTGCATAATAGGCACACGTGTACATGATCAAGTGACGTGGTCCAGGCATGCAGGAACAAGAAATGACAAATAACATAAAGGAAAATGACAGTAAATCCGAGATCAAGTAAATACATATATATCAGTAAATCTGAATCGGAAAGCATGCATGATATATGGTGTAGAGAGCATAGTAACATAATCATGCGACATATATGGAAAACATGTGATAAATACACTAAACATGCGATAAATAAGTATGGACAATTCAAGTTGTATAAGCTCGGATTATGGATGTATGGTGTGATACGTTAAGGGGATAATCCAAACAAGGAAACCCTCATCTATATACCTCTATCTCATGTCACCATAATCTAAGCACATACAACCCGAGCTACAAGGTGGTCATAACATAATACTCATAAAACAGGAAATCCGATATAAAGTCCGGGACAAGCAAATATAGAATACACAACACAGATTCATAGCCGTTTAAGTTGCAGGCTTTAGTATGCGTCCCATTCCACATACTTCTACTTACAACTTAAAGAGCCGGTTATTATGACACTTATTATTATTACTCGTCTTACCCTGATATCTAGCTATGTGAACTAGCGTCCCAGCGCACATAGATCCATATCCTAGTAAAACAAGGTTGTTATTGGAAACTAGCGGGGGTATCAACGAACTATGTTTACAGTGGGTCCCGTGCATACCCGGGACCACGGTCCAGGGTGTTCCGTTGCATGGTGACGGAACCAGCCGCAAGGCCTAACAGGAGGGACTTATGAATGCCCTTATCATGATGGTACCAGTAATGAGGGAGCCAGCTCTCCCCTCGGTCCCCTGGAGGCCCACAGGTCAGACCGGAACATGTAGTTGCACAACATTCCTAAAAGCCACTGTAAACACGAACACATATTGATATCCGCATGTTTCCCCCGACCCAATGTAAGTTGATCCTTTTTAAGATTCATTAGTTTAATTATCACCTTACGGGAAAAACAGGAGATGGACATGATCAGGCATTCAGGAGTACATAAGTACTAAATAATCAGGTCACTGCATGTAAAGCAGGAAAACAGGTCACTGATCATGATACAGGATAATAAGGTAAAGTTCCCGTAAAGGTAATAATCACAAGTCAAGTTATCATGCTGGGTGTCAAGTGATAGCATGATAGAATGATGATATTTAGTAAATAACCAAGCATATCAAAGGATTGATAATAGTCAGGTTAAGTCATGGCATAACAAAAAGGGTCTTGCCAAATAGTAGTATGGCGGGTGGTCAGATGATAACACACTAGATGTCAGGTGATATACATGTGTTAAAAGATAGCATGTAACTGACAGATCTAAAGTAAAGACATGGCAAGTGGTGACATATAAGTAATGGCAAATATCAGTGTTGTATATCATGTGGCAAGCATAGCATGTCAAATAACGGTATCCGGTGTCATGTATCAGATATAGCATGGCAAGTACTGGTCTCAAGTATCATAGGTCGAATGTAGCATGGCAAATACCGGTGTCAGGTACCATATGTCAAATGTAGCATGATAAGTACTGGTGTCATATATCGGGGTCAGGTATAGCATGGCAAGTACAGGTATCGGGTATCACCTATCACATATAGCATGGTAAGTACTAGGGTCATATATCATGTATCAACTATAACATGGCAGGTACTAGTGGTCCGGTATCATGTACAAATATAGCATGGCAACTATCAGTATCAAAATATCATAAAAGTTACAGTGACAATTACTAAGCATGCGACGGTAATAGCAAAGCATATAACAACACGAGAATGTAACCGCATAATGATAAAATAAATGCATGCCAAAAATAACTGTACTCGCCTCAATACCGGAAAACCGCGAGAAATCCCGAAACACCGGAAATCCGAGCACAACACCAATCCATATATCAAAATATATTTATTATTATTTTTAGAGAGAGAAAGAGGAGCGATAAAAAGTTAGAGAGAGAAAGAGAGGTTTAGAGAGAGAAAGTCTAGAGGGAGGGGATTCTAGAGAGAGAAAGTGATGAGAGAGAAAGAGAGAGGGGGAGAGAAAAATCTGGAGAGAGAAAGTGCTTGCAGTGAGAGAGAGAATGAGAGAGAGAGATGAGGGAGAAGAGAGAGATGAGAGAGAGAGGGAACAGAGAGAGAGAGAGAGAGCGAGAGAGAGAGAGAGAGAGAGAGCAGGAGAGAGAGAGAGAGAGAGATGAGTGCAGAACAGGGCAGGGGGCAGCAGCCCCCTGCACAGGCCCAGGGGCTTCTAGCCCTGGCCAGGAACGGCCGCCGGCGAAGCGCCGGCGGCGCGCCGGCGCTGGGGTGGCCACGGCCACCCCAGAGGAGAGACAGGGAGGGGGCAGCAGCCCCCTCCCTCCAACAGGCCACGGCCAGGGCTGCTGCCCTGGCCGGGCCAGACTCTGGCCGCGGCAGCGCGGCCAGAGGACAGAGGGGGGAAGAGGACGGGGGCCCGCCGGCCCTCGGTGGCCGGCGCAGGCCAGGGGTGGCCGCCGGCCACCCCAACAGTGAGGGAGAGAGAGGGAGAAGAGGGGGAGAGAGTGGTGTGAGAGAGAGAGAATGGAGAGGGGAGCTGGGCCCCTCTCCGGCCAGTGGCCGCCGGCGGCGGTCCTGGCCGCCGGCGAGGCCAACAGAGAGAGAGGGAGGGAGGAAGAGAGAGAGGGGGAGGCTGCGCCTCCCCTCCTCGCACGCGCACAGGGGGCCTTCTGGCCCCCTGGCCGCGCCCAGGCCGGCGCTCAGGCCGTCGGCGTCGCGCCGGCAGCGGGCATCCCTCGCCGGGGCGCCGGAGGGAGGGAGGTGGAGATCGGGTTGGGTTCCAGCAGAGGAGGAAGGAGAGAAGAGAAATAAAAAGAAAAGGAAAAAGAAAAAAAGAAAAAGAAAAGGAATAAGTAAAAATGGGGGAGATGATTTATTAAAGGTGGAGATTGATGTGATGGGGGTGGTTGTGATGTGATGGGACATGGGGATGTCAGGTTGACTTTTTGGGGAGAAAAGGAAGAATAGAATTTTGAGAAAGAGAATGTAAAAATAATATTATTTAAATAGGGTAAAAATTCGACTGTTTCAGAATCGTTCCGAAAATTTCTCAAAAATAGAAAATAATATTTTAAGATGCCTGGTGAAATCGGATTCGAGAAATTCAATGTAGATTTCAAATTAAAAATCCTGGAATCTTCCGGCGGTACCGGTCGACACCAAATCGGGGGATTTTCGATAAATTCTGAAAAATCTCGAAAAATGAATTTGAATAGAAAATGAAATTTTAAGAAGTAAACTGAAAGCCGTTTTTGAAAATTCAATCCCATTTGAAAACTAAAAATCTGGGAATCAGTCAGCGATACCGACCGACACCGGTTTTGTAGATTTTGCAAATAATTCTGAAAAATTCCAGAAAATCATGAAAAATCTAAAATATTGGAAAACGATGTTTAAAACTAAAATCGGTCAAATCGGATTAGCAGAAAGGCTAAATCGAGCGAAGCACTAGGTTCGGGCCCCCGGTTCAGACTAGGGCTGACTCCGAGTCCACGAATCCAAATCCGAGACAAAACAATCACATCAATAATCACAAAACAAAAACAAGTACAAGGTAAATCAAAGAAATATGCTAGAAAAATTAGAATACGTATCTAAGTACGTATTCCAGGAACGGGGTGTTACAACTTGTTTGCTAATAAATGATATTAATAAGTGTCTTTTTTCTTTGCTAAATGTAGGCCCAAATGCTCAAAGGAATAAAAGAAGAACAAGCCCAAAAGCCCACTTTATTCTGAATTAATTCAGAATAAATTCGAAGTGAAGAAATCTGGGCTATATCTTGGCATATCAAGGGGTTGAGAAAAACTCTCCTTGAATCGAGGAATCGAAGCCAGAAAATCAAAAGCTGATTCAGTCAGCGGTTGAAGTAGCAACAAGAAAACCAGCAGGAGATGCGAGCTAAACAGGAAACCAGGAATCTGCCCCCTCTTGGTGTGGCCACCTGGCCACACCAGGGCCGCGAAAACGCGGCCCAAGCCGCGTTTTCACGGCCTAACCATTTCAGTTGGGGGAGCGTTTGCTCCCCCAATGTTCCTTGGATCCTATCTTTTCAGGTTTTGGCTATAAAAAGGGGTTTCAGCAAGGAAAAATACAGCGAAGATTAGGATTAAATTTTGTACTTATTTTCTTAGGATCTAGGTTCATTGTTAGCTAGAAAGAAAGTTGTAATCTTGCTTTTTAAGTTGTAGTCCAGTTTCAAAAACTTGTGAGAGAGAGGACTGAGAGCTTGTACTTGAAGGTTGAAGTGACAGCAATACAAAAGTCGGGCCGATTTCTCTTTCACTTGCAGTACGGTATGCTTTATATTATGTCGTTGTTTTCTTCGCTTTCCATGAGTAACTAAACACTTTTTCTGGGCTAGCTATCGACTTTCTCTTGTTTTCTTCTCTTCTGTTTTTAAAAGAAAAAGACCCGATGACTCATATGCATGCCTCTCTTAAAGGCCTTTCTTTTTGAAAGTGTTCTTGAAGGCACATGAGGATGGGTATGGATAGTTGAATTCACCATTCTTTCTTGAACTTCTTGTGAATCGTTTTTAATTCATTCTTGCTTCTTCGCGCTTTATGTTTTAATATTCGATTCCAACTCTGTCTTGAAGAAAAAGGACTCAAACCTTCTGCATCTTATGTGCTTTACTCAAAGCTTTCTAAAAAAAGCAACTTTAAGTTTTGCAAATGATAACTTGAGGGACTTAATACTTTAAGAGAAGAATGAACAATTGAGTAGGAAGATGGTAAGCCCAGATTTGATTTCTTATTATAAAACAACATCACAACTCTTAAAGCATTTTTAAAAAATCACCTCCTCCAAATCCTTTTCTGAAAGTTGAAATTTCTCTTTTTCATCTCTTTTCCTTACATTCTCTTTTTCCTAAAAAACGAACACAAATTCCTTATTTTTAAAACGACTCATCGAAAAGCTTCCATCGCATCCCTCCTTGTGGACACGACCCGTTAGGCACAAGCTACACGGTACATTCTTAAACTCCTTAGTTGTTTTCTTTATTCTAGCAATCAATTTTTGGCGCTGTTGCCGGGGAGGGAACGGTGTAGTTGTTTTAACAACTTTTGTGTGTTTGTTTCAGGGACTCGAAGATCAAGATCTAGCATTCAAACTTTGCCAAGAAGACTTAAAAATTCTGTGCCCCTACTCTCGAAAGTTGGAAACAGAATTTCAAGAAATTGCTTTGCAAATCTGAAATTTTTTTGGGACTACTAAAAACTTTGTTTTGCAGGACATATTGCTTGCAAAAATTTCAGTTTTTTATGTCATATTTGTGCTAGTTTTGTTATCACCATCCCTGTTTTAATCCAACAGTAATTTGAGTGATTGTGAATTGCTTAAAAAAACGTTTAGACTTGCATTCTAGGCATTTGTCTAATTACGTTTACTTTACAATTACTGTTGAAGAGAGCTGGAGACAAGGTATGTATGCATAGCATATAGTTTAGGAAACATTCTTGGGTGATTTTGCTTTTGAATGCTACTTTTTTATATCTTGCACACTTGCACGAATCAATTCTAAGGGCAAAACCCAAATCAAGATAAGGTGGGGAAGTCATTACCCTTCCTTAGCCCACAAACCATCTCCAAGCACGCACAACCTAAGCCTAATTAAAATTTGATAGACGTTGGCCTTAGGGACATCTCGAACTCAATAGGAGATTATCCTAAAGAGGAAAAGTGTTGAAAATTGACTCCTGTAAAATCAGTGTCAAGGAAAGGGATTGAGGGCCGAAAGCCCGAAGAGTGGTGGTTATTTAATTAAGGAACGTCTTTTGACGGAAAACCTCCCACCAATCTTGCCCCGACCTGGCTGATTAGCTTGTGGTCAAGGTCTACATTCTACCGCTTGTGGACAATCAACCAGTTAGGAGTTGTCTAGGTCAAGGATACCTTAGACTAGGCTTGGTTGATTTTTATTGTTGACTGTTGTTTGAACTTGTTGTGACTGTGATTGTGTTTGTGTATGCAAGTGTGGTCAAGAGACCCCAATTCATCTAGGTTGACTAGAAACACATCACCACCCAAGTTTGAACCAAGACCAGATCAGGTAATGGCTCAATCCACATCACTGCAGGATAGGTTCTACCCGATTAGGACCTCACTTCCATCTTGCATTTCACTTCCATCGGTTGGTGAATACAATTTCGAGCTCAAGCCTCAATTCATCAACACACTCCCCAAATTACATGGTCTAGAGTCCGAAGATGCCTACTTCTTCATAAGAGAATTTGAGGAAGTATGTCTTATGATGAAAATCCCACACCTTGTAGATGATGCTATTAGGTTGAGATTTATCCCTTTCGCACTTAAGGACCTAGCGAAAAAGTGGCTCTACAGCTTAGCAGCCGGTTCCATCACATCCTGGGATGGTTTCATCAAGGTTTTCTTGAAGAAATTCTATCCTATCCATAAAACCGCTCTCATTAGGAAGACGATCATGCAATTCAAGCAAGAGCCTAGTGAACCGTTCTGGAGGTACTTTGAACGCTTTAAAGACCTCCTTGTCCAATGTCCACACCATGGAATAGAGAAATGGCGACAATGCCAAATTCTCTATGACGGTTTAGACTATTCCACCAAAACCCTCTTAGAAAGTATGTGCCAAGGGATTTCTTGCAGAAAGATGAAGATGAGGGATGGGATTTGTATGAAAATTTAGCTGAGAAAACCATCCAATGGGAATCTGCGAGTGAGACCCCTAAGAATCCTAACTCCATCTCTTCAAAAGGAGGTCTCCACTCCATAGAATCGTCCATCGCTAATGAGGCTAAGTTAGCTAATTTAGCTAGAAGACTGGAAGCTCTAGAGACGAAAGAACCAAGTCCAGTCAATCAAGTCAGCCCGAACTAATTTCCACCCCCGGGCTGCACTTACTGTCAAGCCATGAACCATGTATTCGAGGAATACCCAGTGTTTCAGGCTCAGCAATCCTATCACGAACCGATGAATGCGGCTTTTTCAAGGCCGAACAACAATCCTTACGCACCAACGTACAATCCCGGCTGGAGAAATCACCCTAATTTCTCATGGAGCCAGAACAACAATGACCATTCACGATCCAATCATGCTAACCACTTCCATCATGGTAACAATTCTTCCAATCATCAATCTAACTTCTCCAATTTCCATAATAATTCTCCCAACCATCCACCAAGCTTTCCAAATTATCAACAGAACTTTCCTAACCAAGCTTCACAATCCTCCTTCCAGAATCCTCAATTGGAAAGAAGAATGACTGACTTTGAGAGAAACATGGAGAGATATATGAAAAACCAAGACTCTCTCATGCAAACCATTCAGAGGCTAGAAGTTCAAATGAGTCAACTGGCCAACCACAAAATGAGAGACAAAAGGGTACCCTGCCTAGTCAGCCAATCACCAATCCGAGGAATTCCCAACAAGCTCATCTGGCTGAGGATCCTTCATTCAATCAATGTAATGCTGTGCATACATTGAGGTCAGGAAAGAAAGTTGATAACCAAGTGTCAACACCCACCAATCCTATTCAGCACAACCACAATCAAGCTTCCACCTCATCCAATCTAATTTCTTCCAATTCGGACGAGTCTGAAAAAGACAAGTCAGCCAGCCAGGTGCACCAGCCTATAGTACCATTTCCGAATAGGCTGAAAAACAACAAGCAAAACCCGCACATGGACAAGATAATCGAGATGTTTAACCAAGTGAAAATAAATGTGCCACTCCTTGATGCCATCCAACAAGTTCCTTCCTATGCTAAGTTTCTTAAGGACATGTGCACTAAGAAGAGAAAGACTAATGTTCCTAAGAAAGTCTTCCTAGCCACTAATATTAGTGAGCTATTTTCGGGTCCTATCCCTGTCAAGTACAAAGATCCAGGTAGCCCTACCATTGCCTGCACAATAGGACAAGCCGAGATTAGTCGTGCACTTTTTGACTTGGGAGCAAGTATCAACTTGCTTCCATTCTCTGTTTATCAACAACTTGGGTTGGGTGACCTTAGTCCAACTCGAGTCACCATCCAACTGGCTGATCGTTCTGTTAAAGTTCCAAAAGGGGAAATTAACGATGTCCTGATCCGGGTAGGAGAGTTCATATACCCTGTTGATTTCATAGTTTTGGAGACACAACCTGTGTCCAACTCCAATTGTAGGGCTCAAACTCCGGTCATCCTAGGTCGACCATTCCTAGCCACTGCTAATGCCATCATCAATTGCAGGAATGGATCTTTGAGGTTAACCTTTGGAGACATGACTAGAGAAGTCAATGTCTTCCATCTAGGAAAACAACCCCGTGACATCGAGGACCAAAATTTTGAAGTAAACCAAATTGAGAACTTGACAAGTGAACACGGGGAAGAATTGGAATCAGAAATGGAGATTGACTTCGAGTTAGAGTCTGATGACTTTAATCTCGATCAGGTGGTAGATTCTGCTGTGAATTGGGCTTCAAACCCAATTTCACCTACAATGGAGCCAACAGATTTGACTAGTCCTTCTAGTGAGCCTGCCTCTTCCTTAGAATTGAAAGCCCTTCCTGCGCATCTCAAGTACGCCTATCTAGGCGAACAAGAGACCTTTCCCGTCATCATTGCCTCTCATTTAAATGACAGGGAAGAAAAAGATTTGAAAGATATTCTAAGAAAACATAAGGAAGCCATCGGGTGGACTATGACTGACATTAAGGGATTAAGTCCAACCATCATTCAACACCGCATCCATCTCAATGAAGACGCCACACCCAAGAGAGACCCGCAGCGTAGGTTAAACCCTATTATGCAAGAGGCTTTTCATGCTGAAATCATAAAACTCTTAGATAATGGGATAATTTATCCCATTTCGGATAGCCAATGGGTCAGTCCTGTCCACGCGGTCCCAAAGAAATCTGGTTTCACCGTAGTGGAAAACGAGAACAAAGAGTTGGTTCAAACTCGACTTCCCACGAAGATTTGAGTTTGCATTGACTATAGGAAACTGAATGCTGCAACTCGTAAGGACCATTTTCCACTTCCCTTCATTGATCAGATGCTTGAACGTTTGGCGGGTCACGAGTACTACTGCTTCTTGGACGGTTACTCGGGCTATAACCAGATCCCTATCGCTCCTGAGGACCAAGAAAAGACTACGTTTACCTATCCATTTGGGACATTTGCTTATCGTCGAATGCCCTTCGGATTATGCAATGCCCCAGCAACGTTTCAACGTTGCATGTTGAGTCTTTTCTCTGATATGGTAGAGCGCTTCTTAGAAATCTTCATGGATGATTTCTCCATCTACGGAGATTCATTCACTCAATGTCTCCACCATCTAGAACTCGTCCTCCAACGTTGTGCTGAAAAACATTTGACACTAAACTGGGAGAAATGCCACTTCATGGTGAAACATGGAATTGTCTTGGGTCATGAAATATCCAAGAAAGGAATAGAAGTGGATAGAGCCAAAATCGAGGTTATTGCTAAGCTTCCCATGCCCAAATGCGTTAAGGACATTAGATCCTTCTTAGGACACGCTGGTTTCTACCGAAGATTTATCAAGGATTTTAGCAAAATTGCTAGGCCCTTGACTAATCTGTTAGCTAAGGATGTATCCTTCACTTTCGATGCTGACTGCATCACTTCTTGGGAGAAGCTTAAGAGCGAGCTGATTTCTGCACCAATCATATCTGCATCGGATTGGTCTAAGCCGTTTGAGATTATGTACGATGCTTTTGATTTTGCCATAGGCGCTGTCCTAGGACAACGTATTGATAACAAGCAGCATGTGATCTACTACTCTAGTAGGACTCTCAATGACGCTCAACTGAACTACACTACGACCGAGAAGGAATTCTTGGCAGTAGTGTTTGCCTTAGAGAAGTTTCGTCCCTACCTACTAGGGTCCAAAACTACCATTTTCACCGATCATTCTGCGCTTAGGTATCTCATGATGAAGAAGGATGCCAAGGCCCGACTCATTCGTTAGATCCTCCTTCTTCAAGAATTCGATCTAGAAATTCGAGACAAGAAAGGCGTAGAAAATGTCGTTGCTGACCATCTCTCACGGATTTCCAATTCTCCATGCAACAAATTACCCATCAATGAGGATTTTCCTGATGAACATCTCTTAGCTATCTCTAGGGAACCTTAGTTTGCTGATATAGTGAATTACTTAGTCACAAACCAAACTCCGTCTCATTGGTCCAAAAATGAAGTTTACCGGTTTTTATCCCAAGTCCGGTATTTCTTTTGGGAGGAACCGTATCTTTTCAAGTACTGTTCCGACCAAATCATTAGGAGATGCATTCCCGATGAGGAGGTTAGGAGTGTTCTGTCCTTTTGTCACGAACTTGCATGCGGTGGACACTTTGGTCCCCGCAAGACTGCTGAAGAGGTGTTACAAAGCGGGTTTTATTGGCCCACTCTGTTCAAGGATGCCTATGAATATTGCAAGACGTGCCTTAGATGCCAAATGGTAGGTAGGATCTCACATCAAAATATGATGCCCCTCAACCCAATTCTAGAAATAGAACTCTTTGATGTTTGGGGCTTCGACTTTATGGGTCCATTTCCTAACTCATTTGGGAACCAATACATATTGGTTGCTGTGGACTACGTGTCCAAGTGGGTAGAAGCCGTTCCTTGTAAAACTAATGATAACAAAGTTGTCATAAAGTTTTTGAGAGAGAACATTATTTCCCGCTTCGGAACCCCTCGTGCTATCATCAGTGATAATAGCACCCACTTTTGCAATAGATCTTTTGAAGCCCTTATGCGAAAGTATGCCATAACTCACAAGTTGTCCACACCATATCATCCTCAAACCAGTGGGCAAGTTGAGGTTTCAAATAGACAAGTCAAACTTATATTGGAGAAAACTGTGAACCAAAACCGGAAAGATTGGTCCTTAAAACTTGTAGATTCTCTATGGGCCTACAGGACCGCTTTCAAGACGATTTTAGGAATGTCTCCCTATAGGTTAGTCTATGGCAAACCTTGTCACTTGCCCGTTGAGTTAGAGCACCGAGCCTTATGGGCAATCAAGCAGTTAAATTTCGATTTGACTAAGGCCGGTGACCTTCGGAAATTATAAATTTCCGAATTGGAGGAATTGAGAAATGAGGCCTATGAAAATGCTAGGATCACTAAAGATAGAGTGAAGATTTTCCATGACAAGCACATCATACGAAAAACCTTTGTCCCTGGTCAAAAAGTCTTACTCTACAATTCTAGACTTCATCTTTTCCCAGGAAAATTGAAATCACGATGGACTGGGCCATTCGTTGTAAAAACCGTATTTCCACATGGTGCAGTTGAGATCAGTGACCCCAAGAATGGAAATGACTTTAAGGTAAATGGTCAACGCCTTAAACCTTTCTTGGAATCGGTGCCGGTAGATGAAACGGTAATGGGTCTTTTTGACCCAGTGTATCGGTAACTTTCCTCCTTTCCATTTTATTTCATGCACTTATACATTTCTTTCATACATTGGGGACAATGCATGAGATAAGTGTGGGGGAGGGTTCTAACATTCTAACATTGTTTAAAAAAAAGAAAAGAAAAGAAAAAAAAAGGATATATATAAAAAAATAAAATAAAAAAAATAATAAAGGGTTGACGATATTTTGATATATTTTTTGTAAGTATTTAAGTCAATTTTAAGGAATAGGAGAATCAAAAATAGGATTTCTTTCACTTGGTTAAAATAAGATAACTTGTTTGATTTTTAGGGTCAGGAAGAAAATTTGGGAAAGTAATTTAGTCTTGATATTTACCTTGATGACATGTGCACACAAAATACACTTACACACTTAGGGTTTAAAAACAGAGACTTTTATGCCTTATATATTAAAAAAAAAGTCTAATTATTGATTAGCTAGGTGCTTTGGCCTAAGCAAGCCTTAGTATTTATGCAAAAGATAATTAGAAAAGAAAAAAAAAGTCTAATTATTGATTAGCTAGGTGCTTTGGCCTAAGCAAGCCTTAGTATTTATGCAAAAGATAATTAGATAAGAAAAAAAATGTGTATCTTCTGATTAAGCTGGGTATTTATGCCTCATGAAGCATAGGTATTCACGCCTAAAAGGGGTACACCGTATAAATAAAAACCTTGATTTCGTGGCCTTATCTGCTCGAGTGTTTAAGTCCTTAGGGGTGTTTTCTCACCTGGTTCCCTAAAACTGTCCGGTTTGGGTGTCACCGACTGAATGCTCGTTACGTGGGCAGATTAGAAAGCCTAATGAAATTGAGGAATAAATTTCACCATAAATAAATAAATTTAAGGCATAGGAGTTAATGTTAAAGAACCCTTAGTAAAATTCACAGTCACGATGGTGCATACAACTCAGGGTAAATTAATAGACTAGATGAGAAGTACAAATTGACTCCTTACTTTAATTGATGACATGTTTTTGAATAGAGACTAAGTTTAGGAATGATAAATTTGATATTCCTATAACTTATAGATTACTTAAACTCTCACAAATATACTTCAAATATTTTTCTCCTTCCAAAAAAAAAAAGAAAAAAAATGTGTTTTTCAAAAATACTAACTTTTTCTTTTTGGATTTTGTGGGTGTAATCCGCTGAAAACCCTCACGAGATAAAACTCGTCCTCTAGGGGTAACCTAGAGGTTTAACGGCTTGTTGCACATACTCAGTGCAATCGAGTGACCTGCGAAAGTGGTCTAATAATTGATTAAAGTTAGACTAATGTTTTGCTCGAGGGCGAGCAAAAAATAAGTGTGAGGTTGTGATTTGTCACATACATTGCATTCATGTTGTCACTTTACCACACTTGTTTGCTAATAAATGATATTAATAAGTGTCTTTTTTCTTTGTTAAATGTAGGCCCAAATGCTCAAAGGAATAAAAGAAGAACAAGCCCAAAGGCCCACTTTATTCTGAATTAATTCAGAATAAATTCGAAGTGAAGAAATCTGGGCTATATCTTGGCATATCAAGGGGTTGAGAAAAACTCTCCTTGAATCGAGGAATCGAAGCCATAAAATCAAAAGCCGATTCAGTCAGCGGTTGAAGTAGCAACAAGAAAACCAGCAGGAGATGCGAGCTAAACAGAAAACCAGGAATCTGCCCCCTCTTGGTGTGGCCACCTGGCCACACCAGGGCCGCGGAAACACGGCCCAAGCCGCGTTTTCGCGGCCTAACCATTTCAGTTGGGGGAGCGTTTGCTCCCCCAACGTTCCCGGGATCCTATCTTTTCAGGTTTTGGCTATAAAAAGGGGTTTCAGCAAGGAAAAATACAGCGAAGACTAGGATTAAATTTTGCACTTATTTTCTTAGGATCTAGGTTCATTGTTAGCTAGAAAGAAAGTTATAATCTTGCTTTTTAAGTTGTAGTCCAGTTTCAAAAACTTGTGAGAGAGAGGACTGAGAGCTTGTACTTGAAGGTTGAAGTGACAGCAATACAAAAGTCGGGCCGATTTCTCTTTCACTTGCAGTACGGTATGCTTTATATTATGTTGTTGTTTTCTTCACTTTCCATGAGTAACTAAACACTTTTTCTGGGCTAGCTATCGACTCTCTCTTGTTTTCTTCTCTTCTGTTTTTAAAAGAAAAAGACCCGATGACTCATATGCATGCCTCCCTTAAAGGCCTTTCTTTTTGAAAGTGTTCTTGAAGGCACATGAGGATGGGTATGGATAGTTGAATTCACCATTCTTTCTTGAACTTCTTGTGAATCATTTTTAATTCATTCTTGTTTCTTCGCGCTTTATGTTTTAATATCCGATTCCAACTCTTTCTTGAAGAAAAAGGACTCAAACCTTCTGCATCTTATGTGCTTTACTCAAAGCTTTCTAAAAAAAGCAACTTTAAGTTTTGCAAATGATAACTTGAGGGACTTAATACTTTAAGAGAAGAATGAACAATTGAGTAGGAAGATGGTAAGCCCAGATTTGATTTCTTATTATAAAACAACATCACAACTCTTAAAGCTTTTTAAAAATCACCTCCTCCAAATCCTTTTCTGAAAGTTGAAATTTCTCTTTCTCATCTCTTTTCCTTACATTCTCTTTTTTCTAAAAAAACGAACACAAATTCCTTGTTTTTAAAACGACTCATCGAAAAGCTTCCATCGCATCCCTCCTTGTGGACACGACCCGTTAGCCACAAGCTACACGGTACATTCTTAAACTCCTTGGTTGTTTTCTTTATTCTAGCAATCAAAGCCCATACCTGGAAGGAACTGGTCGAACAAGCAGAGATAGCCGAAAAGTCAGCTAAGAAGTTCGAACCATCTACCCTTAAAGGCAAATGGGGTATGAATAATAAAGGACACAGCGACATAACGCAGTCTTCCCAAGCCAAAGGAAAAGAGACTATGTCCGTTGAATTGTCAGGAGACGTTCATTCGAAGGCTAAGAAGAGCGCTTTCAATAATCAAGAGTCTAAGTTTTCTCCAAAACAGTATTCCTTCAAAGACGAGCAGGTGATCGCAATATTCCATTTACTCCACAAAGGGAATAAACTGAAGCTGTCGGATGTTCGACGCCCTAATGAAATGGGACGCACGAACAATCCCAACTATTACCTCGTTCATAGGATGGTTCATCATTCTACTGATAAGTGCTTTGTCCTCAAGGACAAAATTCAAGCTTTAGTCGATGTCGGACTCTGAAATCAGAACAAAAGAAAGTCACTGCAAATATGGTGACCCTCGAGTTCGGCAAAATCCCAAAGGTCACAGTTCTTGATGGGACCTTTCCAATCCCTGCACCACGGCTAGATGAAAAGCATCCTTCAGCTAAAACTCAAGAGATTAAGGGTCTTGTTCCCTTGACATTAGAGACAGGGGAAATCATGTGGATACACCCAGACCTTGTTCAAGACGAACAATGGGATTCAAAGAAATCCAAGTCAAAGGGCAAATCTTGCAATGTTATCTCTATCTTGCTGGATGATGGCAGTCTCACGACAGCTTCTCTTAGCGATTCTGAAGGGGAAAAGCTCGCTTACACAACGCAGGCTGATGTACCTCAGCCAACAGGCACTCGATCTGGGAAGTCATACTTAAAATAGTATGAGAAAGTTACTGACGAGACACAACAGCAGATGACGTCAGTACAAATACCCACACCGGCTCCGCTCCTGACGACGGGAAAAGAGAAGCAGAAAGAAATCCGGTTTGACCATGTTCTGAAGAAGCCTTCAGGCCCAGGCTTAACATGCCCTTTCGTTTTGACGTATTGGCCCAGCTGGCTAATATCCCAGCTCGTATCACCATACACGAGCTCCTTCGTCTCTCGAAAGAGACAAGAGAAGCACTGGCTAACTCAGAATCATTCCTGACATATATGCCAGAAATTTTAAGGGTGACACTTGGCCCTCTTGCCCTGAATGCCATCATGTACAATCAAGGGTACTTGCTATTACTTTCACAGCGGAGGATATGCTTCTCAAGGATAACAAGCACGATCGACCTTTGTACTACACTGGATACATCAGTTCGACATGCATTGAAAGGGTATAGGTCAACCCGGGGTCTGCACTCAGCATCATCCCCAAAAGGCTCCTCTACTTCCTTGGCATACCACTGTATCGGTTGTCTGCAACCACTACAATAATATATGATTTTAATGCAGGGAGTAGTCATCCACTTGGAAAGAGTCGACTCCGTTGCCGAATAGGGAGCCTGAAGTCAGAGGTTACGTGCTATGTCATTGACGCTGACACGTCATACAACTTGTTACTAGGGAGACCCTGGATCCACGCTAATTGAATTGTCCCCTCCACTCTGCACCAGTGCTTCAAATATGTTGAAGATAATGCAACAGTACGAACTGTCTTCGCTTAGAAGCAACCATTCAAAGGGGTGAAAACCTACTTTACTGACGCTCTCCTATATCAAGAGGTTGGTGAAACGTCAAAAGAATCATTGCCTGACAATGGTGATAGTGGCAATGAGGCAGATTCAGAGTCTGAAGCAGACATGCCAGCCATGTTGGTCGGTGAACCGATTATAGCATGTTTTAATAATCTCCAATGTAACACTCCTTTTGAAGATGACGGCGAATGGGTAATTAATAACAATATTTCCTTTGATTATCCTGTGAGTGTCGAATTATTTGAGTCCGTTACGGATAGCTCTCTGCACATGCCCTTACATAAACCAAGTGCACAAGTACATCCGTGAATTCTATAGAAGGATCCGTTTTAGTGGTTCCTCCATCCAAAGAGGGTCAATCACTAATAATATTTTGTAAAGCCCAACTGTAAAGGTCTGCAGCCGCGGATTCAAGTTCAGACTCAGACATCCCACAATTTTTCCATTATGCACGATCAGCGCAGCATATGATGAGAAAAATGGGATATAACTTGTAGCATGGGAAGGGCCTGAATTTCAGAAAGGAAAACGTGCTTTTCTGCGTAACTCTGTGCCAAGAGGGAAACTGATAAATTACTATGATAACACACGCAGGGGGTTGGGATACGTTACACCTACACCGCCAACAACGGTTCGACCCAAAGATAACAAACCAATCCCATCACGTTCTGCGTCTTCCTCCGAATGGGATTCAGATGTCAGTGTGGGAATGTTGTTCAAAGAACTCACTGTTAATATAACTTCAAGCAGCCAATTGGAGCCAGCGGAAGCTACTGATGAGGAACCATGGGCTCAGCAATTGGATTTCTAGTGAGAAAAGCGATTCGAACAATGCGAATCACCTACTGAAGACAAAGTGATCCAAGTTAACTTGGGTAATCAAGATCACCCTAAACACATCTGTTTAAGTAAAAGCTTATCACTTACTGAAAGAGAAGAATTGATAATACTCGTAAGAGAGTATATTGATGTCTTCGCATGGAACTACGAGGATATGCCCGGATTTGATCCACAAGTAGCCATGCATCGTCTGAACATCAAGCCAGACGCCAAGCCAGTTAAGCAACAACAACGCCGGTTTCATCCGAACATTATGGAAGCTATTGAAGCCGAAGTCCATAAATTCATTGCATGTGGCTTCATACGGGAGGAGCAACATCCAGATTGGGTTGCTAACATCGTCCTCGTTCTCAAGAAGAATGAAAAAATTCGGATTTGTATTGACTACCGCGATCTTAATACAACTTGTCCTAAAGATGAATTCCCATTGCCCATCACCGATGTCATGATTGACAATACCTATGGATTCGAAAGAATGTCTTTCATGGACGGCTTCTCAGGATATAATCAAATTAAGATGTATCCAGAGGACGAAAAGCATACTTCATTCCGGACACCATTAGGGGTATACTGTTATGCCGTGATGCCCTTTGGGTTAAAGAACGCGGGATCGACTTATTAGCAGGCAATGATTTTCTGTGATCATCTTCGAAAGATGGTAGAATGTTATGTCGACGACATTGCTGTCAAAAGCCACGATAAGAATGACCATCTTCGTGACTTGAGAACGATATTCGACATTTTACGGGCTCATCAACTGAAGATGATCTGACAAAATCTTTCTTGGGGGTTTCGAGTGGCAAGTTCCTTAGATTTATTGTTACATCAAAAGGAATTCATCTTGACCCAGATAAAGTCAAAGCCATTCAAAGCATGCATCCACCTAAGAATGTCAAAGAACTTAGATGTCTGCAAGGTAGACTGGCTTATATCAGAAGATTCATTGCAAATCTCTCAAGCCGCCGTCAGCCGTTCACCCGACTTATGAAAAAGGGTGTTTGTTTTGTATGGGATCAAACCTGTCAAGAAGTTTACGAAGATATCAAAAGATATCTCACAAAACCTCCAGTCTTAGTAGCTTCCACATCAGGAAAACCATTCCTGCTTTATGTGAAAGTTATGGACCATTCTCTTGGTGCTCTGCTTACTCAAAAAGACGATAATGGTCACGGACAAGCTATTTATTATCTGAGCAGGACTTTGATAGGGGCGGAATCTCGCTATAATCCTATTGAGAAGGAATGCTTAACTCTTGTCTTTGCTATGCAGAAGACATGACATTATTTGGTCAGCCAAACTATACATGTCATTTTCAGAGTGAATCCTTTGCGTCTCCTCATGATGAAACCAAGATCACTGAATTCTAAATTAGCTAAATGGGCCCTCCTTTTGTCTCAGCACGACATGATCTTTGTCCCTCAGAAGGCAGTTTAAGTTCAGGCACTTGCAGAGTTCTTGGCTACTCATCCGGTTTCGGAAAGCTTAAAACTTTATGAAGACATTCCGGATGAAGTCTTCGAATCTAATATTACTTCAGAGGATGAAGTTTGGCAAATATTCTTCGATGAAGCATCACGATTAGGCCCTGAAGGCAAGTTCATTGCTGGGTGGGGGTTGTGTTTATCTCACTACAAAACCTTGTCCTTCCTAGGGCATTTTTTCTGACGGAATCATGCTCCAACAATGTGGCAGAATACAATGCTCTACTCATTGGTCTTCAGCTCGCTCACGAAATGGAGATACGTTACCTTGAAGCTTATGGCGATTCGAGACTGATGTCAATCAGGTTAAAGGTGAATATGAGGTCAGTCATGAAGATTTGGTACCTTATTATCACGCAGTCATCGAAATGGCTAATTTATTTGATGGCTTCTACATCGATCACGTGTCTCGATCCCAGAACACTAGGGCCGATGCTCTGGCTGCATTAGCAACAATGCTAGCTTTACCAGACGACACCAAGTATCACCTTACAGTGGCAACTCGACACCTTGTTTGCTCTAAACATATGTTGAGAACCAAAGAGGCCTGTAACATCTCGACGGATCTTGAACTGAGAGATTGGCGATTTCCCCTCATCGACTATGCTTTGCATGGTTTGCTGCCGGACGACCCTAAAGAAGAGACATCTATCAGACGAAGGTCTCTCCCGTTTTTACTATGACCCAACACTGAAGACACTGTACCATCGTTCATACGACGGTATCTTCCTGCGTTGCCTTTCTAATTTAGAAGCACAGGAAGTGCTCAAAGAAGCGCACGATGGCATATGCGGAGCTCATCAGCCAGGTTCAAAACTCAAGGACTGATTGCACAGGCTTGAAAATTATTGGCCAACCATGATAGCCGATGCCATCCAATATGCACGAAGGTGCAAAGCATGCCAAATCCATGCGGACTTCATACATCAGCCTCCAGAGTTGCTCCATCCAACTATTGCCTCATGGCCATTTGAAGCGTGGGGAATCGATATCATAGGGCCAATCAGCCCCTCTTAACAAAAGGTCACCGGTTTATCTTAGCAATAACCGATTACTTTTCAAAGTGGGCAGAAGCTATACCACTGCTGGAAGTTAAAACTTCTAACGTGGTTAATTTTATCAAACACCATGTCATCCATCGATTTGGTGTTCTTAGGCGGATCATCCATGATAACGGTCCCCAATTTGCAAGCCAGGTATTCTACCAGTTTTGTGATAAGTACCAGATTCAGAATGTGGCATCAACTGCTTATAACCCTGCCGCTAATGGCTTGGCAGAAGCATTCAACAAGATAATTATTAAGCTACTCAAACAATTCGTTTAATCAAATAAGCGAGACTGGAATGAGAAGCTTAGTGAATGTCTTTGGGCCTACCGAATCACAGTTCGGACCCCGACAAGTAATAAACCTTTTTTCCTGGTATACGGGTGTGAAGCAGTCATACCGTTAGAAATCCAGATGCCGTCATTACGAGTCGCTTTGATGACTAAGATGACAACGGAGGACAACGATCGGTTGCGACTCCAAGAGCTCGAAGCCCTAAATGAGAAGCGGTTACAAGCTCAGCAACACATTGAGTTATATCAAGTCCGGATCTCAAAAGCCTTCAATAAGAAGGTTAAGCAAAGAGTCTTCCAGAAAGAAGATTTGGTTTTAGCTGTCAGATGACCGATGATCATGACGCACAAAACCAAAGGCAAATTTCAGCCCAAATGGGAAGGACCGGTTGTAATAGAAACAGTCTATTCAAACGGGGTATATCGCCTTATGACTTCAGATGGTGACTTACTCATGATGCCAATCAATGGCAGGTTCTTAAAGAAGTATTATCCTTGATAGGATCCTTCTCATGATCAAGTTAACATGGCACTCCTGATCAAGACCTTCAGATCCAAGATATGCAAAAGGAGCGCTCCTCTCTTTCTTTAAACGAGATCATACAACCATAAACCAGTGTCGAGCTGATCGAACACTGGTTGTCTCAAAGAAGAGCCAAGGTTGTGAATATAGTAACAAAATAATCCAACGCCCATAGTGGTTAAGGATAGAGAAAAATGTTGGCCTTTAAGCCCAACATAAGTTCTCGACAACTCATCATGCTGAGGGGAATAGCATGGCTAGCCCGACTCAAACGATAGTTGGTAAAGGAAAATCAAATCCGTTGACAGCTGAGGATTTGCTAAAAATTTTAAGGGACCTGTTCCCATTTGATTCCGCGGTTAAGATAGAGGAAAATGTTGGCCTTTAAGCCCAACATAAGTCCTAGACAACTCATCATGCTGAGGGGAATGGCATGGCTAGCCCGACTCAAACGGTAGTTAGTAAAGGCATATCAAATCCATTGACGGCTGAGGATTTATTAAAAATCCTAAGGGACCTATTCTCATTTGATTCCCTCTCCAAAATCACTTACCAATTCCCATCCATGGAATGGTAAGACCACATATAAAGGTATTCATATCCCTTGCGAAATGATGAGTCTAACCTATCATGTTAATATTAAACCTCTGATAGCAAGACTCTAATCTACTCCCCAACGGATAAAGCCAACATCCCCAGTGAATAGACCCCCCTTGTCTTTCTCTTCAACAGAACGACAGGTCCACTCAAATTACTATTATGTTCAAGCATCTCTAGCAGTAAATGAATCCTTGTCAAGTTAACATCACACCTCTGGCAAGTTGCTTTATAAATCCCCACGGAGTTCTCTGACATATGATCTTCTACGGAACTTATTTCCTAACTCCCCAGTGAGTTTCTGATAGATTCCCCGCAAAGTCTATCAGTCCTCTGTAGACTTTTCTGGTTGTCACGTTAACAATATACTTCTGACAATTTCTTCCAAATAACATCCGAAGGAGATGTCAAAATCCTCACGGAGTTTATAATCAACTCATCTTTCAGTCCAGTAGGGACTATTTCTTTATCATCATGTCCAGTTCGTCACCTCTGAATGACAAAATTTCGAGCTTGGTGGCTTCTCAATCGGTTATGTTAGCTCATCACCTCTCAACCGACAGATAGTCAAGTCTTCCTTTTTGCTTACTGTTATGTCCAGTTCGTCACCTCTGAACAGTAAATACGCCGAGTTTGGTAAGCCCTAATTAGTTATGTCCAGTTTGTCACCTCTGAACCGATGAATATCCAATCTCATCTTTCAGTCCAATGGGACTATTTCTTTATCAAATCATTTCTCAAATGTGTAACTAACCCTATCAGTTTATCACCGCTGATTAGTTTAGTTATACCGTTATTCTGTTCCTTTTGAGGATTGTAATACAACTTGAAAGTAAGAATTGAAAATTCAGAAGATAAAACAAGTTAGAAATGTAACAGGGGAGTCAAATAAAATTACTTTTTATTGATTCCAAAAGAGGGATACATGGATACACGGATAACAAGCTATGAGGGTGCTTCGTAGGACTTAATCCGTTCTTCAAGAGTGGCCAACCTATTCTTCCTCTCCTCAGCAGCCCTGATAAGTGCCTGCGACCTCAACTCGGCCTCATTAAAACTCGCTGTCTGGGACAGGCGAGCCTCAATTTCAACCAAAGTTGCCCTCTGTGCTAGCTCCTATTGCAGGACTTCATCATTCTGGGCCTTAAGTTGCTCAGCCGAGCAATCTCCTTAAGACGCACCGGTTCGGCCTTGAACAGAAGAAGATTGGCTTTCTTGATCATTTCCTTGGCCTTTTCAATCTTATCCTCAGCGTCGAGAAGAGCACTGTTAGAAGCATCTATGGCATCCTCAAGTTCTACTTTCCTTATCTCTAAGGATTTCAATTCGGAAGAAATTGCCTTAACTGCTTCTTGAGCGCAAGATGAGCTTCATGCATTTGAGCAGCGAGGTGTGCAAGTTGTTCATTAACTGAGGACTCCAAATCTGAATGGCTGAGACGGTGCCATTCATCCACATCCCTCTCAAGCCTGTCCACCAGAAGCTCCAATGTGGCGGCCTGGTCATCCCCTCTGAAGTCTCGAATGCTGTCAATACTTTGGAGAGGACCACCTTCAAAGCAGAGAACGAGGTAGTCGAGCCCTTCAAGACCAAAGCAATGGATCGCTTCAAGCCCTTATAAAAGCTGTCGACTAGCTCAGCCACAAATTCATTCTCGGCTTCAACTACTCCCGGTGAACGAGTGGCCCCTGAAGGCAAAGCTTCCATCGGTTTCACTGACATAACCGTAGAGGGAATGGTAGGAACACTGACTGGAAAAATATGAGGAGTCGTTGGTGATCTCAAAGGAGTCCTCATTGAGACTAGTACACCAGCCACAATCGACGTAGGGTTGGTGATTACTTTCATTGAGCTAGCTTAACAACCAGTGTTGGAGAAGTAGGATTGGTAATCACCTTCAGCTACGCAGTTGGCAGGATAGGCAGTGCTGGAGAAATCACTGGCATTTCACTTACCGATATAGTTGGAAGTGAGATTGATTCCGTGACCACTGTCCCCTTGGTCTCTTTAAGGCCACTTGCTGGTTCAGGTTGATAAGCGGGTGGGCCGTGATACAAGGCATCCAACTCAGCAGCGTCCACCGTGGTCGAAGTACTTGCTTCACCCCTGATTCCCTCAGGAAGATTGGTTGGCTCTCTTGAAGTCGATGCACCCAAAGGTGGAACACTTATAACAAGACTCTGTTTAAGCAAGGTATAATCAATATCAGGAGAGAATTACTCACAAAAGGTCAAGGCACTACTAAAAGATGATATCGCCTCAATCGCCTTAGCTACAGTTTCTCTCCGAACTTCCTCGACGGCGGCATCAGTCCCCTCAGGCTCCATAGAAAAATTTTGGCAGCGTCAACACGGATGGCCGACCCACCTTCACTCGCCGAACCCTCTTGTGGTCCATCCTAAAGAGCTGGAGGCCATGGGACTTCCTTTTGAGGTCCCGGCACCCGAAGGACCCACGTCGGCCGCATCACCTCCAGAGTCTTCTGAGACAACGAAGTAGCTAGCCTCGTCACCTTCCTTATAAGTGAACAGGGGATCATAGTAATCTCCCTGTTCTCCTACAGCCTCGGCTCTCGGGTCTCTTGCCGTCTCAATTCTTGAATCATCAAATAAATAATGAGCTGTATGAAATATATAAGTATATGTTACAAGAACAGGTTGATCTTACTCAAGTCATGAACAGCTTTACTAACGGTCTGCCCCGGAGCCGACGGCTTAATGACTAATGGAGCAGGAGGAGGAGGCGCCGCGATTGACTCGCCCTCTGCAATAATGGTGGAAGTGTAGTGACGAGGCTTCTCACTACCCTCTTCCTGCCAGATCCATCTTGTCGCTTTCGTTTGAAGTGGACGTTAGGATCTTCTTCCTTCACTTCTTCTACCTCTACATGTTCCATGGGGGCCGTGCCTACCCCACCAGGAGCATCAGATGGAACCTTAACACCTACATCTCCCTCAAAGGGGGACTCTTTACGTCCGAAGCCTCACTATCAGCAGTGGCGACGAATTCCCCGAGCCTGGCACACGGACCCTCCTGCCCTCACCTCTCTCAGTGACCTTCCACTTTAGCCACTGAGAGATCAATTTCACACCAAATAAGTTAATAGAAAACCCGGTTGGTGTGGAGTTTGAAGTTTTGTACCACCGACAGAACCCCAAAGTCGTCTGAAGATTCGGAGTCCTCAGCGGCATGCATAGCCGCGCCTCAGTACAGCAAGCGATGTAGAACCGTCAGGCACGAGCACCATCAATGAGGCTCCCCATAAAGGCCAGGCTAGTGTTCGGGTTACCTACATATAGTTGGTCATACCCAAACTGACGAACAAACTGACTCGGAACATAGGGTTCCAAGTAGCAGGTATCTTCGCTCCTGTACACCAGATGGGATGACCGAATGCTAACCAACCATTCGAAGACTCCCTGGCTTAGTGACGTCTGCCCATCTCCTACATCCTTGAATTCTTCGCCGTAGCCCGGATCGCGAATGTAGGAAAAGCAGCGAAAAACGCTGTAAATATCATACCAGTGCAGCAACTTGCGAACCGCGGCCACATAAGTCAACAACCATGAACATCCCTCAAATCGACGGAGAAGCACCATTCAGACACCTTCTGGGGGCTCCTCTCCGGCTAGGATAATGGAAGGGCAGTGAAGGGCGAACCATCCCATCAGATAGGTGCATGGCAAACCAATCCTAGGGTTTGGTCTGTCGCGAGGCAGGATAGTGCCTTTGCCCCTCTTCATCGTTGGTGGCCTATAGAAAGCCTCCGTCAATGCACGAAGGTCTCGCTGAATACAACACACCATTGCCAGGAGAAGTCCAAGAGAACGACCGTGAACTAAACGAATAGCCGGCATTAAGACAGTCAGAAGAATGACGTCGCTGGAAGGAGAGGGCACCACATATCTCTTCAGCCAAACCGATAAAAAAACTGGCCAAAAGTGCCTTCCAAGACATCGGTCGACGAGCCTGATGATGGAAACTCCGGAGAATATCACCTTTCTCGTAAGGTCCATCATCCTCTTCCAAGATCATGTCCCCTTAGGAGTGTTCCTGCATCCTTCAGAAAATGTCCTCCTCTGCAACCCGCAGTGAGCTGCCTCAGGAGCATCTTCTAGGTTGGGGAACAAATAATTCCCCCAGCTCTTCGAACTGCATGAAGCTCTCTTATAACTCCCATGCGTACTCGAGCAAATGTAGAGGTGGCATATTAACTCCCGGTAAGTCTCAAACAAAGCAGGCTCATGCATCTCCAAAAGTGCCAATTTCGCCTCGCACGGAAAATATTCTTCATATGGGAGAGATCCCAAGGGCAAAGCAGAGATTTCCCACATCTCGTGCAAAGCCATGCCCAATTCGCCTACAGGGGTGAAGAAAGTCCATGTAGCTGGACAGTATAACTCAAAGATGGCGTTGAAGTTCTCTACGCTCATCTGGATGCCGTAACAGGTCGCCCTGACAGCCTCGTAGAGTCCCAGTCTCTCCAGATCCTCCTCAAAATGGGCCAGGACATATAAGGTCTGGTCTCTCCACCAGGCCTTGGGGGGGTGAATCCACCCAGGGGTCCTAAAATCAGTGGCTGGATAATTACCATGAGCCTTGAAGAACTGATTTCCAAAAGTCTGAGCCACCGCGGGATTTTCTTCCGCTGGGATGTCCGGAAGAACGTTCCCAGGGTGGAGACCCAATATGCAGCGAAGAGGACCCGCCCTTGTATAACCGGAGGCAAAGCTATCAATTTCCCCACGTGAACGGAGTTGATAATTCGAGTCACTGGCCACTGCATCTTCCGAGCCCTCGTTACGCATTGGAAGAAAGACAGTGGAAAATGACGCTTGCTAGACGGGAGATAATACTTCTCGCCATCTAGATTGAAGATCCACTGCCCTTCTCCGGCTAGCAGCTGATGATCGGTATCTGGCGCTGCATCCCCAAACATGAAGCCGGGCTTTCAATAGATTTTTCGGTTAGAATCCTCAAGGGGACCAATAGTTACGATGCTCCTCATAGTACACTGATCTCTAGCGTATATAAGGGTATCCCGACCGGGAGCACTCCGCTCACTGAATAGTGAAGTCTGCCCTTGGAACTGAAGGCTAACATTATCGTCCAGCCCCCGACTATTCCAAAGAGACTGTTCAGAGGACCAGGAGTATAGTGCAGTGTAAAAATAAGAAGAAACTATATTAGTTCATTTGCTGAAGAAAACTAAGGCAAGAAAAATAATTTTGCTAAGGCATAGCTTTGCTCCCCGAGCGAAGCGAGCCTAGTGTTGACACTTAAAAAAGACAAGATTCTTATTGGTCCGAACAATGTCTAAACTTGTTGACATTTACAAAAGACAAGTGACAGACGAGCTGAAGACCAGTTTTCACCCATCTCCGAGGGACAAGGAAGCAACTTGGACTCCACTGATCCAGCAAGCAGACAGTGAACCTGGATTGTTTCTAAACAGACCTCAGCAGGTCTAAGGTGCTAGCACTTAGCATCGCATGAGCCCAAAGGGATAGCCTCGCCTGAGAGGCTAACATCACTCGACTTCGCCTTGAAGCCATCCAAAGCCTCGCCAGGAAGCTAACTCGCAACTTTGCCAAAGAGGACTTCCAGCTCCGCCAAAGGGTTTCTTTCGAACTTCGCCAGAAGCTGCCTCTAGTGTTTGCGCCGGAAAAAGAAAGAGGGAATTGCTGTAAAGATTTCTTTGAATCAGATGAAAAGATTACAACAAGACTTTTCCTTCCAGTTACAAGGGAGGGAGGATGTTGAAGCTTGAATCCCCCCTTTGTTTAATGCTGGGTTCTTCGTGTGGCGGTGGAGAGTGAATCTTGTTCTCCATTGACCAGATGACCGTCCTGGACCGTCGGGGGTCTTCTCTTCGGTCGGTAGAAAGAGTAACTCAGCTCCGTCTACCAAAACTCTCAAAGAGGAGGTAGGCGAAGAGCGGCTAGTACTCAGTAAGCTTGCTGAAGAGTCTCCTCCCTCTGTCTGTTGCTGAAGTTGTGCTTCCCTCTTAATGATCCTCTTGCCTGGATTTGATCGATCTTGATGATGCCTTGACCTTCTTAATTCTCCACTTCTCCAAAGCTTCGATCCCCTCTTCATAGCAAACAAGGCTATTTATAGGGGTCTCAGGGGGTGAAGGTGCCTCCTGAAAACGCTCCCGAATGAGGGGCCACTACCCGCTACATGCGCGGTGACTGGCCCCGCAATCAGGGCAGTTGCAACTGAGACGCGGGCGTTGAGCCAAACGCGCCTTGAAGTTTAAGACGCGGGCGTCGAGCCAAACGTGCCTTAATGCTGAGACGCGGGCTTCGGGCCTTCACGTCTGGACGCTGAGGCGCGGGCGTCGGGCCGACGCGCCTTGATGCTGAGACGCGGGCTTCGGGCCGACGCGTCTGGACGTTGAGACGCGGGTGTAGAGCCAACGCGTCTTAATGCTGAGACGCGGGCATCGATTTCTCGCGTCTAGAGCTTGAAACTCTGCTTCCTTAATGGCTTGTCTGTTTAGTCATTTTTAGACAGCCTACAGAACCCCCTCCAAAGTTTCTGATATTCCGCAGTTGAATGGGACGGATTTCGGAATACTTTGGATCTTAGCCGTGTTCGCCTTTATGACTGGACTGTTGATGCTTCGGGCTTGATCTTATCTGGAATTGGTCTTCGTGAGTGTACTGTTGAACTCTTTGAAGCCGTCAGAGTTGATCGTGTTGAGTGTCTAGATACACAGTCTAGACCTCCCCGATTGCTTTTAGTCTGTCACGGGTGCGCTTTTGGCCGGGAGTGGTTGGTTGTCTGTTTGCGTCAGTATACTGTTGAACTGACTTGCAGAAGCAGGAGACTGGACGCAGGTTCCTTTTTGAAAAGCAGAGACTGCTTTAAAGACGCGACTTCCATGGGGTGGACGCGACGTTTGGCCCGTTTGGGGGGACGCGGACTTTGGAGAGACGCATCTCTTGAAATGCAGACGCGATTTTCTGGGTGCATTTATGATGATGCTGATGGGGCATGTCCATCGAAGAGCCGCGTACTTTGGGGCGCGCACCTGTGCCATGTCATAATTACGCCGCCAGCTGGCCTGGGGAAACGGCGAGATTTCGCCTCTTGGCGCGCGGATCTCCCGGTTCATTAAATGAACTGCTCCACGTGTCAACTTCTGACTTGTGGCGGGGTCGCGACGCATGATCTTCCCTGTTCAAACAATGATTTGGCTCCACGCGTCAGGCAGCGATTCGCTGCAGCGTTTATTGGGCCAAACGCTGCGTATCTTCGCGAATCTCTGTGCCTATAAAAGGCAACAGTTAGAGACAGACACATCTTCTTCTCCGAACGCATTTGCTGAGAAAAGAGAGCTTCCCTCCTCTTGTCTGTCCATCTCCGAACTCGGATTTCTCAACATCGATGGCTCCCAAGACGAAACCGACTGCATCATCCTCAAGGGCGACCGTCGCCGAGGCTGAGAGAGATGCTTCCTCTGCGCAGGAGGGTGTTTTCCGAGGTAAAAATGCACCTTCGGCGTGGGTTCCGCCATTAAAACATGTTCATAGAACCCTAAGAACCTTTAATACAAGATCGTGTTTGATTCTCGGACGCTGTCCTTGGGATGATAACCGGGGCGCGGGCCTGATGATCCGACGCTGGTGAACTCTGCATTCTGGATCCTTCACTTAGAACATTTCTAATTGTGAAGGTCTCTGGACGCGATTTGAGAACGCGGATTTGATCCATGCGTTCTGTGCCGTGTTTTGTGCCATCAGGCGCCGATTTGATGAATCTGGCGTCTGAGTCCAAGCACTTTGAAATTTCACAAGTCTTGGTTTGCAGAACGCGGATTTGATCCTTGCGTTCTGTGTCTTCAACCGCCGATTTTGTAGAATCTGGCGTTTGAGTCCAAGTACTTGGAATTTTCATAAGTCTTGGTCTGCGGAACGCGGCTTTGCAGGTCTGGACGCGGGTTCGAAAAATTCCTGCGTCCAGTATCTCTTCTGCGTTTTGGTGCAAGTTCGCAGGTCTGGACGCGGATGATAACTCCTGCGTCCAGTGTCTCGGCTGCGTTTTGAATTATGAACACTTAGCGTCTTCCCTTATTTTTGGCAAAGTATCTGACCAAGTGTCTTCTTCTTTTTGCAGTGTCGCATGTTTCAGGTTCACTTGCCAAGATGCACCACTTTGGACGCGTGGGTGGTGCCGACCGGGCTTGACCTTTGTGCAAAGAATGAGTGTCCCCGTGACTGCTGACCAGTTACTGGATCGCAGGCTCTCTAATGTTAACAGGAGGACCTTTCGGGCACTTATGACCGATGCCGCACTCAAAACGGATGACGGCGTCAGGTTGGAGAAGCCTGCCTTCTTCTTTGGGGATCATATCTATGATGATGGCCGTCGTGTGTCTGAGGGGACCTATAAATGGCTCCGTGAGATAAAGGGCGGAAGATTCTTTCTTCCAGACATGGAGAGGATGTTCCCGATGTCCTACTTCCAACACATGTCTGTCCCCCGGTGATGTGTATAGCCTGAACTTTGGCATAACCGTCTGAATGAAGTCCCGGTGCATTCCTTCTCTGGAATTTGTGCCAGTGACTTGACTTCTCTGAACGCGGGCACTTGACGCTGGCTTTGCCCATTGCGTTTCATGGCCACTGCCTTGGCGCGTTTCAGACCTGAATCTTGCAACTCCTGTTCACCCAACAGAGAGATGGCAATTTTTGGCGTTCTGAAATTCTTTGCGTCTGGTGCATTAGGCGCGGGTACAAACTGAGGCCGCGTTTGAATCTTATACGTGGCGCAGTTTGACTCGCGTCTGTTTGACTGTGCGGGTTATTCCCGCGTCTGAAGTCTTGAATGGCTGCCGCGTTCTGTTACTCAGTTTCCTTTATAAAAATGTACTGAGTTCCAGATTTTCTGACTCTCTTTTTATTCTTTGCAGGTTGGCTTGATGTCCTTTTTCAGGTTTGCTGGGCCCCAGAAAGAATATACCGGCTGGCGAACTTGCTCCACGTTCGTTTGTGAGAGATTAAATTATGGTCCTCGTCGTTTGTGAGAGATTAAATTATATCTCTGACGAGGACCCAACCCTCGCCAAGGTCTCTTCAGATCTGGTGCAAGAGACGGATAGGCTGAGTATCGGCGAGGGTGGTCCGGCGGTTGCGGCGGCGGATGAGATCCTCTTCCTCTCCCTACCCCAGAAGTGACATCAAGGACATTCCGTTAGATGGCCTGCTGGAGGAAAGGGATGGTGATGAATGCAGGACTTTCTGCTGCCGCTGGACCTAGTTGAGGGTAGCATCCTTTGTGATGACTCCTAAACTTCCTCTCTCACCCCAGGAGTGACTCCATGTTCGTTGGATGGTCTGCTAGGGAAAGAGACGCGCCTGAACGAAGGGTTGCAGGACCTTCTGTTGCCACCGGACCTCAAGAACACCATTGCTCTTAGCTTACTCAGCTAGGGCGCTTTCGACTTTTGCGTCATTGCCATGGCGCAATCGGTTCCAATTGTGCACCTGGGATCAGATGCGGTTTCAAGGAGTGAGTACGGCCTCTGAGAGAGAGGGACTTCTTTGTACTCCTTAATTGTAACACTCATCTTATTGTATAAGAGAGCGTTTTGTATCACTTTCATATGCTTGAATATCAATAAAAGTGACACTTTTCTTTTTGCCTCTTTCTGTTGTCTTGAATGTTTTGTTTTAGAAGCAAAAGAATGATTTTGGTGGACCCGCCACTTTATAAAAGAAAGTGACAAGTAGAGTGTGTACCCCCAGAGAAGGTGAACTTTTATCAAGGATTTGGGATTAACTTGATTTAAGATCAGCTGGGGATTTTGATGGAAGCATTGTTTATCGGTGTAATGTTAACCAACAATGCCTCCAAAATGAATTTGATACTCGGTTGGGGAGAATATCAAATGAAACTAGACTCGTGGGGAATCTAGTGAGATTTTTACCGCTAGAGGTGTGATATTAACTTAACGGTTTAGAAGTAATCTTGTCAGAAGTGTAATATTAACTTGACAAGGACGTGAGTTAGAGGTGTGATATTAACCTAACTCATCAGCATCTCAGTTTTATTTGGGAAAACTGAGGGCGTCACTGTCATAGGTGTGATGTTTAACTTAACAGTGATAGTAATGCTAGAGGTGTAATGTTGAACTTGGCATTGGTCGTCTCGGCTTAAAGAAGTCGAGGAAAGGTCATAGCCATAGGTGTATTGTTGAACTTAGCAATGACTCGGATGCTAGAAGTGTAGTGTTAACTTGGCATCGTCCGTCTCGGCTTGGACAAGGAAGTCGAGGAAAGGTCATAGCCATAGGTGTATTGTTGAACTTAGCAATGACTCGGATGCTAGAAGTGTAATGTTAACTTGGCATCGTCCATTTCAGCTTCGATATGGAAGTCTGAAGAAAGGTAACTGTCAGAGGTGTGATATTAACTTGACAGACACTCGATGTACCGCTTAGAGGTATAATGTTAACTTAAACAGTAGTTTGTCAGAGGTGTGATATTAACTTGACAAGAATTTGCTTGCGATAGGAGCAATTTGAGGACCTGTCATTCTATTGATGAGAATTGACAAGTAGAATTTGAAGTGCCAGAGGTATAGTGTTAACTTGGCAAATTTGAGAGTTTGTTACTCTATGCAGAGTTAACAAGCCAGGTTTGTACTCGACGAGGAGTATTCATTACCAGAGGTATAGTGTTAACATAGTAATGATTGCATTTTGTGGTCCTACCATTCTATGGATGAGAATTGGTAAGGGATTTTTGGAGGGAAGAGTGGAATCAAGTCCACTTAGGATTTTTAGCAAACCCTCAGCTATCAACGGATTTGAGGTGCCTTTACCAACTACCGTTTGGGTTGGGCTAGCCATGCTATTCCCCTCAGCATGATAAGTTGTCGAGGACTTATGTTGGGCTTAAAAGCCAACATTTTCCTCTATCCTTAGCCGTCGGAGGCGTTGGATGTTTTTGATCAGAGGTGTATTTTTTAACTTGATCGGCAGGATTTTTAGCAAACCCTCAGCTATCAACGGATTTGAGGTGCCTTTACCAACTACCGTTTGGGTTGGGCTAGCCATGCTATTCCCTCAGCATGATAAGTTATCGAGGACTTATGTTGGGCTTAAAAGCCAACATTTTCCTCTATCCTTAGCCGTCGGAGGCGTTGGATGTTTTTGATCAGAGGTGTATTTTTTAACTTGATCGGCAGAAGAATGCCATCTAGGGATAGTATTTCTTCAGGAATTTGCCATTGATTGACATCATGAGTGTATCGCCATTTGAGGTTATGAGGCGATACGATCCATTTGAGTAGACTGACTCTACCACAAACGGTCCTTCCCATTTGGGTTGAAATTTTCCTTTCGTCTTGTGTGTCATGACCATGGGTCTTCGGACGGCTAAGACGAGGTCGCCTTTCCTGAAAGTTCACGATTTGACTTTCTTGTTGAAGGCTCTGGTGATACGAGCTTGATAAAGCTCGATTTGTTGTTGGGCCTGCAGACGCTTGTCGTCCAAGGCTTCCAATTCTTGGAGTCGCTGTCGATGCTTCTCCTCTGTTGTCATCTCCGCTGTCAAGGCGACGCGAAGAGATGGAATTTGGATTTCCAGTGGAAGGACGGCTTCGCATCCGTACACCAAGGAAAATGGCGTGGCTTTAGTTGGGGTTCGCACAGTCGTGCGATAGGCCCATAAGCATTCGCCCAACTTATCGTCCCAGTCTCGTTGACTTTTCGAGACGAATTTCTTGAGAAGCTTGCCAATAGTCTTATTGAAAGCTTCTGCGAGGCCGTTAGCGGGCGGATAGTATGCCGTTGATGACACACTCTGGATTCTGAACTTGGCGCAGAATCTCTGAAAAGCCTGGCTGATGAACTGGGGTCCATTGTCATGGACAATCCACCGAGGCACACCGAAGCGGTAAATAACGTGATGTTTCACGAACTTGATCACGTTAGATGATTTTACCTCCTTCAAAGGGATAGCTTCGGCCCACTTTGAGAAGTAATCGGTTATCGCTAGGATGAACCGATGTCCCTTTGATGATGGTGGGCTGATAGGACCAACCACGTCCATCCCCCACATTTCAAACGGCCAGGTAGAGGTCGTAGAGTGGGGGTATCCTGGTGCTTGATGGATGAAATCGCCATGTATTTGACAGGCGTGACATCTTTTGGCATAGGCAATAGCATCGGCAACCATCTTGGGCCAGTAGTAACCCAATCTTTGGAGTCGGTTTGCCAGCTTCGGGCCAGGTTGATGAGCTCCACACGTACCATCGTGGGCTTCTTTCAACACTTCGTGGGCTTCTTTTGATGAGAGGCACCGGAGCAGGATCCCGTCATGCGATCTACGATACAATGTTCGCGAAATCGCATTGTAGTAGAATTTGGAGGCTTTCCTTCGGATGGCAGCCGCCTCCCTGGTGTCTTCGGGCAAGATGCCGTACAAGACAAAATCAATGTAGGGGAATCGCCAGTCTTTAAGCTCTAGATCGGTCGACACTTCAAGTGTTTCCTTACCGCGACGATCTCCTGTTGACCTCTGGTAATCTCCGAGGGGACTTTTTGGGCAGTATAGGTCGTGGCTATAGACGAATACCTTCTCCATTGCTCCAACTGGAAGAGCCAAGGAGGCAGCAAGGGATGCAAGTGCATCTGCATGCGCATTTTGCTTGCGCGCGGTACATGGTCGATGTAGAAGTTTGAAAACCTCTCGGCCATGTGGATTGTCGCGTTGTAGTAGGGTACTAGATCTTCATGCCTGACCTCATACTCTCCGCGAACTTGGCTGACGATGAGTTTGGAGTCACCGTACGCCTCGAGATTTTTAACGCCAATCTCATCGGCGAATTGCATCCCAATCAAAAGAGCGTTGTATTCCGCCACATTGTTGGAGCAGGGCTCGGTTAACGAGATAGCTCGGGGAATCACATAATTTTGTGGGGAGACGAGTACTACTCCTACCCCCGCAACTGCGTGTCCCTTAGGGCTTGTTCTTGATGCACCATCGAAGAAAAGTTGCCATACTTGTCCTTCGAACAATGTCTGGGTCAGGCAGGCTTCGGCGACCTCGTCTGGGAGATCCTCGTAGAGTTTAGCTGCCCTCGGATCTGGGTGTTCGGCTAAGAAGTCCGCCACCGCTTGTCCTTTAATGGCTTTTTGGGGTAGGAAGTGCATCTCGTATTGAGAGAGCAATATAGCCCATTTCGCCAGTCGGCCGTTCAATGATGAAGGCTTTGTCATGAGTAACCTCAGGGGGTTGACTTTGGATATGACATTTATGGTTTGGCCCACCAGATAGTGTCGCATTTTCTGAATAGCGAACACCAGTGCCAAACATTCCTTCTCGATCGGGTTGTACCGATGTTCGGCTCCGATCATCGTTCTACTTAGGTAGTAGATTGCTTGTTCTCGCCCTTGGTCATCATTCTGAGCTAGTAGAGCTCCCAAAGAATGATCCATTGATCGGACGTACACCAGGAAAGGCTTTCCGGATACCGGAGCTGCAAGGACTGGTGGTTGGGTGAGGTAGTGTTTGATCTCCTCAAACGCTTTTTGACAAGCGTCGTCCCAAATGAATGAAACACCCTTTTTCATCAGCTTGGCGAAGGGTTGGCATCTCCCGGAAAGGTTTGATATGAACCTGCGGATGTACGCCAATCGTCCTTGTAATCCCCTGAGCTCCTTGAGGCTTCTGGGGGGTTGCATCTCTTGGATAGCGCGGACTTTCTCTGGATCCAAATGGATTCCTGTGGAAGTCACAACAAACTCTAGGAATTTGCCACTGGCTACCCCCAGGAAGGACTTGGTGGGGTTCATCTTCAATTGATGAGCCCGCATGATGTCGAAGACCACCTTCAGATCAGCTATGTGATCTCCTTTAATGCGACTTTTCACCGCGATGTCGTCGACATAACATTCCACCGTTTTGCGTATCTGCTGATGGAAAATGGCATTCATGGCCCTTTGGTAGGTTGCCCCCGCATTCTTTAGACCGAAGGGCATGACGGTGTAGCAATATACCCCTAGAGGTGTCCTGAAGGAGGTGTGCTTTTCGTCATCGGGATACATCTTGATTTGATTGTATCCTGAGAATCCGTCCATAAAGGACATTCGCTCGAATCCACAAGTATTGTCAATCATGACATCCGTGATTGGCAATGAGAATTCGTCTTTGGGGCAGGCCTCGTTTAGATCGCGGAAGTCGATGCAGATCTGGATCTTCCCGTTCTTCTTGGCAACGGGTACGATGTTGGCTACCCAATCGGGATGCTGTTCCTCCCTGATAAAGCCGGAGTCAATAAGCTTCCTGACTTCTGATTGGATTGCCTCCATTATTTCGGGACGGAACCGTCGCTGCTGTTGTTTGACAGGTTTTACATCCGGATTGATGTTGAGGCGGTGCATAGCCACTTGAGGATCAAGTCCAGGCATGTCCTCGTAATTCCAGGCGAAGACGTCTATATACTCTTGTACAAGAGATATAAGATCCTTCTTCTCCGAAGGTGACAGGCCGTCACTTATGAAGATGGGTTTAGGATTGGCTTCATCTCCTAGGTTGACTTGAACAACCTTGTCTTCTGTGGGTGGCTCACGCTGTTCAAAGCGGATATCCCAAAGAGCATTCAAATGTTTGATCCAAGGGTCTGTATCAGATTGGATCATTTCTTCATCTTCATCCTCCATATGGCTTGTCGAAACCATGTTTACTGAAAGCCCTTTGAAGATGTTGCCGACACTGACATCTGATTCCCATGACGACGTGTCTGATGAGCAGTCATGACTTGACAGTCTCTCCGAATCAGAGGCTGATGGCACTGGAGTTGATATATAGCCCAACCCCCGGCGCGTCTGATGATAGTAATCAGGGGTTTTCCCTTTCGGTACAAAGGACCGAAGCAGTGTTCTTCTTCCTTTTCCGAAGTTCAACCCAGGCCTGTTGGTTAGATCATACCCCATGCGCTTCATCATCTTGAGCGTTTTCGGTTCATAATGATCGAACTGAGGGGATTCATCCTCACCTTCCGATTCTTCGTGGGGCATTGGTTCAGACGCGATTCGCCCAAAAAGTATTGGTCTTTGGCCTTTTCGTCTGGCTGGAACCATGAATACAGACTCTTGCGCGTCTCCATTATCCTGGTACGTCCCGAAGGATGATTTTATTGGTACATGCAATGATGTCAAAGCATCCATTGCCGACCAGACATCCTCATCTACGTCGGTACTAGTATCCGACGGTATTGAATCAGACTCACACGCAGGGAAATACGCGAAATCTAAATCTTCATTAATATACCAACCGCCTGCATCGTCGGTGGTATCAACATCGAGCTTATTAGTGCTCTTTACAAGTGGTTCCAACTCCCACAGGCACTCTTCTTTCTCTGGCTCAATGTCAGCTTCATTACCAGAGTCTGGCTCCTCTGGTTGTGGGGTTTCATTAGTCTCCTCCGGATCCTGATATAAGAGGGAGTCCGTGAAATAATTTTCAACCCCTTTAAACGGATGCCTTTCGGCAATCAACGTTCGGACCTGTCCACTCTCGTCAATGTATTTCATGACTTGGTGGAGGGTAGAGGGAACGATGGAATTGCGGTGAATCCATGGTCGTCCCAGCAACAGGTTGTAGGAAGTGTCCGCGTCAATGACGTAACACGTCACTTCCGACTTGAGGCTCCCGATCTGGCATTTGAGCTTGATCTTCCCCATCGGGCGGGAGCTGTTGGCATTGAACCCGTAAATAGTTGTCTGGGTAGGGCTCAGACGATGGGTAGGAATGCCTAGAAACTGCATAACCCGGCGAGGTATGATGCTTAGCGCAGACCCTGGGTCTACCTGGATGCGGTTCACGTCGGATGACCCAATATACCCTGTGAAGTATAGGGGTCGGTCATGCTTTCCTTTAACCTGCATGTCATCTGTTGTGAAGGTGATGCAGGGAGCATTTGGGGAGGTGTGGAGGCAATCCTCTACATCTTCCTCCCTTGGCACGCGGGTCATAAAGACCTCAGCATTTGCCAAAGCTTCTTGTAGAGCCTCTCTGGTTGACTTTGATAGCCTCAGGAGCTCATACAAGGTAATGCGTGCCGGGATGTTGGCTAATTGAGCCAAGACATCAAAACTGTAAGGTGTCGAGGATCCTTCTGTTACACCTTTCGCAAGAACTCGAGAAAACCGAGTTTCTTTCTGTTTCTCCCCAGGCTGTTTAGAGGAGGGCTTTGCTGGCTCTGCAGCTGGTTGTGGAGGAGCTATGGCTGTCTCGCCATACTGTTTCAGGTATGCCTGCCCCGAACGGGTTCCTGCCGTTGGTGGGTTGGGTTCCGCGGCCAGGACTATTGTCTCCTCTTCCGAGTCAGTCAGCGAGGGAACCTCAGTATCTGCTTCTCGGGAGGAAGCGCATATCACATGGCAAGATGAAGCCTTCCCTTTGCCTTTGGACTTCCTATTGGTCACAGTCGTCCATTGTTGTTCGTCGACGAGGTCAGGGTGGACCCACATGATTTCCCCTCGAGGTGTAGGGACGGGTACCAAGCCTTTCTCCCGCTGCTGATGAGGGTCTGTGTTGACCACCCTCAGTTCTCCTTTCGGGACAGAGATCACCCCCACGGGTGTCGGGGGTCGTGTCCCAAACTGGAGAATCGACGTCATGTTGGCCGTCATCTTCTTCTGCTCCGGTCGGAGTTTTAATACCTCCGCGTCAATCAGAGCTTGAAGGATGTCCTTAAAGACGTAGCAGCTTTTGGTAGGATGTCCGAGCATCCTGTGGTATAAGCAGTAGGTGGGATTGTCGGTCTTGCCGACTTCCTCCGGGCGCCTAATTTCAGGGAGCTTCAGTCGATTGCTCTTGTCGAGTAACTTGAAGAGCGAATCGACGTGTTCCTCTTTGAAGGAATACTGCTTGTTGGGGCGTGGCTGGCTTGAAGAGCCACTTGCCCTGCCTGTTTGAGGTTTGGTGGGAGATTTGGTCTCCGTTGCCAAATTATCCTTCCGCTTCGTCTGGAGGGAGGTGTCTGGTGCACGCCTTGTCGACCTCTCTGGCCTGGGCTTGCCTTCTTCCGCTCTGACGCGGGCGACAATCTCCTCAGCCTGTTCACCTTGCTGGACTAATTGTTTCCAGGTGCGGCTTTCAGCAACTCCTATTTGAGCAAGGAGTGAGGTTTGGAGATTATGGCGACATGTTTCCACCAGGGTGGCCTGGGTCATGCCACTTGGACATCGGAGTGCCATGTTCCGAAATCTTTCTACGAAAGACTTGACGGACTCTCCCTTTCGCTGTTTTGTAGCTAAAAGGGTAGGCATTGTGACTTCGGAGTCGTCTTCGAAGAAGCGTGTCAAGAACAGCTTCTCTAGATCCCCCCAGTTCTTGATAGAACCCTCCGGGAGCTTCATAAACCACTCAAAAGCCAACCCTTTCAGGGTGCCGATGAACAGTCGCGCCAGGATGGCGTCATTATCTACCACATTCTCGGTCTGGGATTTGAAGTAGTAGATGTGCTGGTTGGGTGACCCCTTCCCGTCGAATGCTTGGAGGGTTAGAGCCTTGAACTTAGGAGGGTATGGAACTAAGTCCCACTCAGCCGGATAGGGCCGGATCACTCCTGCTTCTTGGAGGTCCTTGCGATTGGCAAGGGCCTCGAGGCGTCGTTCCAATTGACTCACCCTCTTAGCATGAGTCTTCTCCTGGTCTTGGTCGCTTCTTGCCTGCGACGAGGGCTTGGACACATCCGAGGTAGATCGTCGTGTCTCGTCAGAAGATTCGGAGGGTGGGCTTCCTCCCTTTCTCCCTTTCCCCTTCGGTCGTCTAGGAGGAGATCTCGCTCTTTCTTCAAGCAATTTCTCAAGCATATGCTTAAGGGAGTCAATGGATCTCTGTTGAGAGGCGATTATATCCATCTGGTGCTTCTGCGTCTGTTCTAAACGCCTGGTCGTCTCCTCAGGAGTGTCGGCCATGTAGGCGGAAGCCTCCTTCTCGACGGAAGAGTTTGAAGCCTGCGACTCCACTATAGCGGAGTGAGAACCACCCATTCTAATGCCGCGGGCTAAGGCATTATAGTCAATTGGGGGAATGGCCCCTGTCCGGGTGCGAGTGTGTTGATACACCCCCTCCGGTTCAGAGTCAGATTCCTCTGAGTTGACCATTAGTTGTTTTCCCTTGCTTCTGCTAGTCATGTTTGCAGTAAGCTCCGGGTATTCAACATCTGAGAAGGTTCTCCTCCTGTGGGAGCGTCTTCTTTTGGCTGACGGGGGAATCAGGGTCAGCTGTCGAATTAAAGACGGCTGGTGCACGCCTGACTCGCAATGGCATCCAGAGAGCATCTGGATGAGCTGTTGACAGCAGCATGGAGAAGTGGCCTGATTGGCACTCCTTTTCCTTGTCAAATAATCCCTCAGATCCGTGGGAGAGGGATTAAATAGACTAGCCTCGCGACGTGGAAGACGGGAGGAAGTCATGCGCTGTGCTGTCTGGACACAGGTTTCAGAAACGCGACTGTCGCGTCGCAGCTGCGTCACGCGCGTCTGGCGTCTCTGTTGATATAAGACGCGACTTTCACGTTGCTGTCTGCTGCGTTGGAGCAGGGAGACTTGGGAGAGAGTGGGCTGCTGGGCCCCACGCCTATGGGCGCGTGCTTCCTGCGTTTGACGAGACGCAGAAGCTTCGCTTTGGCGTTTGGCAAGTTGGTCTTCAGAAGGCTCAACTTGGAGAGTCTCGCGTTTGGGTCGCCAAACGCGGATCTCTCGCACTGGACGAGGTGCGGGCAAGGCATCGGATCGTACGCTGCGTCCAACCCTAGTCAGAAAACCAACGGTTCCAACTGAGTGTTGACGCGCGCGTCTTCTCTGTTGACGCTCGGTATTCCGATTGCGCCGTGGAGGAAGAGAGAAGCCAACAACTTCCTGGTTTGTAGAACCAGGGGTGTTTGCCACGCGGGTCTCCTGAGAGACGCTGACGCAGGCGTTCTGTGCGACACGGTCGATCGCACGAGTAGATGTGCCGGGGACCACGCGGGCCTTCAGAGAGGCGTTGGCGCGTGTGTTCTGCGCGACGCGGTTGATCGCAGCAGAGGTGTCTGAGGTTACGCGGGCCTTCTGGGAGGCGTCGGCGCGTGAACCAAACTTGGCACAGTGGGCAGCAGGAGCACCCGACAGAGCCTCAGATTGGGCTTCAGGGGGCTGTCCACTTGAGACCCTGCGGCAGACGCGGGTCTTTGGGCTCTTGGAGCCAGAAGAGAGGAACTCTTCATACTTCGCCTGGTCGAACTCGACGACGAGTGATTCGACCATTTTCCCCTTACGGAGAACGTCATCTTGCACCACGGTGCGCTCGTCAGTAACGAAGGTAGTCCCCAGCGGAGTCGCCATCTCTTGTTTGCGCCGGAAAAAGAAAGAGGGAATTGCTGTAAAGATTTCTTTGAATCAGATGAAAAGATTACAACAAGACTTTTCCTTCCAGTTACAAGGGAGGGAGGATGTTGAAGCTTGAATCCCCCTTTGTTTAATGCTGGGTTCTTCGTGTGGCGGTGGAGAGTGAATCTTGTTCTCCGTTGACCAGATGACCGTCCTGGACCGTCGGGGGTCTTCTCTTCGGTCGGTAGAAAGAGTAACTCAGCTCCGTCTACCAAAACTCTCAAAGAGGAGGTAGGCGAAGAGCGGCTAGTACTCAGTAAGCTTGCAGAAGAGTCTCCTCCCTCTGTCTGTTGCTGAAGTTGTGCTTCCCTCTTAATGATCCTCTTGCCTGGATTTGATCGATCTTGATGATGCCTTGACCTTCTTAATTCTCCACTTCTCCAAAGCTTCGATCCCCTCTTCATAGCAAACAAGGCTATTTATAGGGGTCTCAGGGGGTGAAGGTGCCTCCTGAAAACGCTCCCGAATGAGGGGCCACTACCCGCTACATGCGCGGTGACTGGCCCCGCAATCAGGGCAGTTGCAACTGAGACGCGGGCGTTGAGCCAAACGCGCCTTGAAGTTTGAGACGCGGGCGTCGAGCCAAACGCGCCTTAATGCTGAGACGCGGGCTTCGGGCCTTCACGTCTGGATGTTGAGGCGCGGGCGTCGGGCCGACGCGCCTTGATGCTGAGACGCGGGCTTCGGGCCGACGCGTCTGGACGTTGAGACGCGGGTGTAGAGCCAACGCGTCTTAATGCTGAGACGCGGGCATCGATTTCTCGCGTCTAGAGCTTGAAACTCTGCTTCCTTAATGGCTTGTCTGTTTAGTCATTTTTAGACAGCCTACATCTAGCTCCGCTACGAGCTCAATGCGGACGGCTCCGCTATGAATCTGCCACGGTCAACCTTTGACCAATCAAATCTCCAGGTAAGATCGGATCCAATCAGATCAAATCTAATTAAGATCAAATCAGAGATCAAATTTGGCAGTTGATTGCCATAATCTCTTGACTCTTCTAAAACGAGTAAGAAGATCAGGGAAAATCCTCCAACGATATGGAAAGGATCAAAACAGATCGAGAAGGTCCACCGACCTGCCATTTCTAGCTTCGCAGAAGCTGATCCTAGCCTCGCAGCAAGGCTACTTTCCAGATTTAAACAGATTTTATTCAATCTGTTTCCATATCTTCAATGGACGATTATACCATTGCTCTCCCTATAAATAACCCGCCAGGGGTACAAGGAGATAGGGGGATCGAAGACGAAAAGAGGACTCCACAAGCAGAGGCTTCTTCATAAGCACTGTGCGCTCTCGAATTCAGAGACCTTTTAGAGAATTGCTTTCTCTAGCCAGGGTGTTGATGCCCTAACATCGTCCTTCTTCTCAAGGAATCTCCGGAACCAGGCGAGAAGGAATTCCTTATTGAAGGCGATTTTGAGAAGCAGCAAGAGGGTTCTACCAACCTTCTGTTCTCTGATTCCCCGAACCAGGCGAGAAGGGAATCTCATCGCTCGCATCGTCAAAGGGACAAAGTGGTCGCGCGCTGACCAGACTCCTATCGGCACACTTCTCCAGAATCTCTGAGGAGATCTACTTGTAATCTTTTTAAGAATACTTGTAATTTAGCTCCTCAAACTCTTTTTTTTGTAAGTTTTCCCCCTTTGCAAACTAATGGAAAACAAGATGGCGACTCCGCTGGGGATGAAATTCTCCACTGCCAAGAATCAAGTGTCGCAATGCGACAAACAGACCTTTGGGTCTAACTCTGAATTCAGAAAAGCTGGTGCAGCCAGAGCTTCTCTGGCTAAATCTTCAAGGAAAGTCTCTGCGGAGACTGAAAAGGTTCTCTACGAACCTACTGCAGTTATTTGGCGCAACAAGGAAGCACGTCCGCAGTCTGATTCCTTTACTTGTGAGAACTTGGTGGTTCAGTTCGATCAAGCAAGATTTGAAGAAGTCCTCTCTGGGGGTGGCCCAATGCTTCGAGCACGGAAGCATAGGAGGGTTTCCACGACCAAGGTTTCAAATCAGAAACCGGAAGCAGAATTCTGCCAACACCCCTCAGCCTCGTATGTGGCTAATCAGGTTCCTTGCGAACCTAAGTCTCCTCTGCCAAGGTGGATATGGAAGCCTAAACAGAAGTCTCCGACTGAAGCTTCAAGCGTAGCTACGCCTAAACCGCGCCTCTCTCGCGAAGAAAAAGGCAAGATGCCTGTCTGCTCCAATCATAAAATCAAGACGGCAATCATACCGTCACCCAATTCAAGAGCAGCAATGCCTCGCGCCGGCCTCGTTCTCATGAGCGAAGCTACTGTACCACAGCGTACGCACAGGGTCCATGACCGCGAAGCCGAAGCCAAAGTACCATCTAAGGCTAATTACCTTCGCAGCAGCATAGCGGGTAAAGCACCACAGCGAGCTCCGCTTTCCAGTGCGTCAAGCACTAAGTTCGCGTCTGATGGCGAAGCTAGAACCAAAGCACTATTCAGTGCTAATCCCGTCTGCAGGGATAAAAGAAGCATGACATCGCCCTATGTGCGATCCAAAAGAGCCTTTGCGCTCGATTGCAGGGACCCAACCGGGTCTGATCTGAGGAAATTGTTAGCAGATAAACAAACCTCTTCCCCCTGTTGTCAACAAGTGGGATGTCAACTGCTGACACACCACTCGGTCCATTGCCAGTTGGGACCAATCCCCGCCACGCCTCCAGGCCAACGATCAGTTTTTGATCGACTATCGGTACAAGCCCCGATGAAGCATCGCAGAAGGAGTATCTTGCGAGATCTCCCCTCCGCATCCGTCAACATGACTGGGAGAGGACGAGAGCTGCGCAGGGGAAGACAAACATCTGACGACGCCCCCTACAGCTCCCCAGATCCAGACTACAGCCCAGGCTTAGGCGAAGTCTTGGTGCATGAGGAAGGTGTTTTTCGAAACACCAGATCCAGGGCGGCGATACCCTACACTTATGAACAGCCTTCTTCCTCGACGGCCCTAGCCTCGTCACAGCCCAGGAGGTCACTCCAATCATCGGACGAAGAAGATGAAGATAGTGGGTATGCCTCTTCGGCGACAGTTAGCTCGGTGCGAACAGACAGAGCATCAGTCAATATGGCTGATAACGTCAACAACGATCTTCGTCGGCGCCTGGAAGCTCAGGAGCAAACTTCCAAGACTCAGCAAGAGGCTCTGGACAATATTCAACAGATGCTCGCTCAACTCAATAACCGGAATAACAATGATCCCGGGAGCAATCACGATGAGGAGGAACACTTCAGCAATGAGCAGCCAAAGACGGAGAAATCCAAAGAGGGCTCTTCCCTAGACGCCGAAGTCCTTAAGGGCCTTCAGGCTCAAATTGCATCCCTAGCTCAGAGGGATGAATTAAAGAAGGTAGGGGCAGTCCGCCCTTATCCGCTAGAGTGGGATTCGATGCCATACCCACCAAAGTTCAAACCACCAACATTGCATACCTATGACGGAAAGAGCTCGCCAAATCAGCACATCTACTATTTCCGGTCTCAAACTGGTAATGTTATAAGCAATGACGCAGTCATGGCTAGGCTGTTCATTGGCACCTTAAAGGGGGTGGCATTTGACTGGTTCCGAAGTCTCCCTCCGGGCTCTATCAACTCCTGGATCGACCTGGAAACTCGGCTCCTCTCTCGTTTCTATAAGGACGATACCGAAGTGACCATGGACAAGCTCCTCTCCACTGTGCAGAGGAAGGGCGAATCTGTCCGTGACTACATTGAACGGTTCAGAAACTTATCCTTGATGTGCCCAGCAGGGATGCCATTACCCTTGCTCTTGCAGACATGCAGACACAACTTCCTAGACCAAGTGGAAGTTCGCATGGGGGCTGTTAAAGCCCACACTTGGAAAGAATTGGTCGAACAAGCTGAGATAGCCGAGAAGTCGGCTAAAAAGTTCGAACCATCCGCCCCTAGAGGCAAGTGGGGGATGAACAGCAAAGGGCGTAGCGACCTACCGCAATCTTCTCAAGCTAAAGGCAAAGAGACTATGTCTGTGGAGTTATCCGGAGATGTGCAGTCGAAGGCCAAAAAGAGCGGCTTCAACAATCAGGAGCCTAAGTTCCCTCCAAAGCAGTACTCGTTCAAAGACGATCAGGTGGTCACAATATTCCATCTGCTCCACAAAGGGAACAAAATGAAGCTGCCAGATGCTCGGCGTCCCAATGAGATAGGGCGCACAAATGACCCTAAATACTTCCTCTACCATAGGATGATTCACCATCCTACTGACAAGTGTTATGTCCTCAAGGATAGAATTCAAGCCTTGGTCGATGCTGGAGTCCTGACACTGAAGACGGAGCAGAAGAAAGTCAACGCCAATATGGTGACTCTTGAGTTCGGCAAAGCTCCGAAGGTCACAGTCCCTGACGGGACTTATGCAGCCCCTGCGCCACGGTTGGAAGTCAAGCATCCTCCAGCTATAGCTCAACATAATAAGGGTCTTGTTCCCTTAACATTGGAGACAGGAGAAGTCATGTGGATACATCCAGACCTCGTCCAAGACGTACAGCGGGATCCAAAGCAGCCTAATTCAAAGGGCAAGTCTTGCAATGTCATCTCCATCCTGCCAGACGATGGCAATCTTACATCGGCTTCCCTCAGTGATTCAGAAGGAGAAAAGCTTGCTTGCGCAGCGCAAGCCGATGCGCCTCAAAAGACGGGCACCCCATCCGGAAAATCATACTTGAGGCAGTATGAAAAGTCTACTGACGAGACACAACAGCAAACGACGTCAGTGCAAGTACCAGCATCCACTCCAATCCCAACCAAGGGAAAAGAGAGGTCTAGGGAGGTACGATTCGACCACGTGTTGAAGAAACCACCAGGCCAAGGGTTTGATACGCCCTTTCGGTTTGACATATTGGCTCAGCTGGCCAATATCTCAGCTCGTATCACTATACACGAGCTCCTTCGCCTCTCAAAAGAAACAAGAGAAGCACTCAGGGATGCGCTAGCCAATTCAGAATCCTTTCTGACATGCATGCCTGAGATCCCTAACAACGACGTCCTGTCTCCTTACCCGGAATGTCATCATGCACAATCAAAGGTGCCCGCTATTACCTTCACAGCGGAAGATATGCTTCTCAAAGACAACAAGCACGATCGACCTCTGTACTACACCGGATATATCGGTTCAACATGCATTGAGAGGGTACAAGTCGATCCGGGGTCTGCACTCAGCATCATCCCCAAAAGGCTTCTCTACTTCCTCGGCATACCATTGTATAGGTTGTCCGCAACCACTACTACAATATACGGTTTCAACGCCGGGAGCAGTCATCCACTGGGGAAAATTCGACTCCGTTGCAGAATCGGGAGCCTGAAGTCAGAAGTGACATGCTATGTCATTGATGCTGACACATCATATAACCTGCTGCTGGGACGGCCATGGATCCATGCCAACTGGATCGTCCCTTCCACCCTCCATCAATGCTTCAAATATGTTGAAGATGATGCGACAGTACGAACTGTCTTTGCTGAGAGGCAACAATTCAAAGGGGTAGAAAACTACTTCACTGACGCTCTCCTATATCAAGAGGCCGGTGGAGCACTCAAAGAACCGTTGCCGGACGATGAGGAAAGTGGCAACGAGGCGGATTCAGAATCCGAAACAGGTATGCCAGCCATTCTGATTGGTGAACCAATTATAGCATGTCTCAATAATCCCCTATGTAATACTCCTTCAGAGGATGAAGGTGAATGGGTAATTAATGATAATATTTCTTTTGATTATCCTGCGAGTATTGGGTCGATTAAATCCATTACGGATGGCTCTCTGCATGTGCCCGTACATGAGCCAAGTGTGGACAGCACATCTATGGAAGCTATAGAAGGGGCCACACTGGTGATCCCTCCGTCCAAACAAGGTCAGCCGCCGATAATCTTCGGTAGAACCCGGCCACGGAGATCCACAACAGCAGAATCAAGCTCAGATTCAGACACTCCACAATTCTTTCATTACGCGCGGCCAGCGCGCTATATTATGAAGAAAATGGGGTACGACTTGAAGCATGGAGCAGGCCTGAATTTCGGAAAAGGAAGGCGCGGTTTGATGCGGAACTTTGTGCCTAAAGGGAAGCCTGCAAATTACTATGATAGTACACGCAGGGGGTTGGGTTACGTCACACCCACATCATCAGTAACAGTTCAAGTCAAGGACGATGGGTCAGCTCCATCACATTCGGCTTCTGAAAATCACCTAGAGGGGGGGGTGAATAGGTGATGATGCTAATCAAAGAGCAATTTAAAAAATTGTGATGCAAATGTAATGCAACAATCTCCCAAAACAAGACTAAGAGCCGAATTCCCTATTAAGGGCTCTGAACTCCTTCCTCCGGCTTCCTCGTAAAATGAGTTAGAGGTGCGCAATGCAACCTTATTGTATGGGATAATGATTGACAATATGAATGAAAATGAATATGGCAATGACAATCTCAAGCAATAAGTAATGACAAGGAAAAGTAAACCAATCGCAAACACAAAGATATGTTATCGAGGTTCGAGCACCCAGCTCTACTCCCCGCCTTCCCCAGAAGGATTCTAGCTACTTCCACTATCACAAAGATCACAAATACAATGGAGTACCCAACTCCACAATCTCAAGTACAAGGAATTTCTGAGTAGTCAAAAGACCACAAACTCTCTCTTTCAATTGTCTCTTCCCTTACAAAAGGTCCTTAGAGAACAATGAGTAGGAATGAAGCTCTTGTGTGTAAAGAGAAAAGAAAATGAAATCAGAGAATTCTTGAAAAACACTTCAGAAAATGAGAGAGAATTTCAGCACAAAAACCAAGAAATTAATCTCTTTTGAATGCCTTAAACTTTTGAATTTTTCTTGTAATAATTAGGTGAACCAATCTCTCCCCAAACACCCCTATTTATAGGAGAGGGCTAGGGTTAGAAGATAAAATATTTTTAAGGCTAATCAGAATGTATTAAACCCAAAACAGGTCATTTAAACTCACTTAAGTGAGAAAAAGACAAAATAAACAGCTCAGAAAAAAATGCCCGTTACTGTTCAAACGGCTCTATCGGTCGACCGGTCGGTCGACCGCAAGTTCAAAAAGTGACCGTTGCAGGCCAGCGGTCGACCGCCCGGTCGACCCAATCTAACCGAGAGCAAAGTTGCTTACAGTCGGTCGACCGGTCGGTCGAACGATACAACGTGCACACAGATATGTGCACAGCCAGAGCCACGGTCGACTGGGACGGTCGACCGGCCAACCTGTCATAGGTCCGGTCGACCGTTCGGTCGACTGGCTCAGGTCAAAAATCACGATTTTGAAGAGAAAATAAAAGGGGATTTTGATTTTGATAAAAATAGTTTTGAATATAGATTTGTACAAAATACAAATATATATCTGCAGGCCAAATCTTGTAAACAAAATGTTTTTGTATAAATTATAAGAAAACATTTTGGAATAAACATGTGCGCAAAAACGTGTGTGATAGAGCTTCAAACCTATCCACTATTCTTTAACAAACTATAAAACTAAAAATACAATGATTAAATACTCTTTGAGCAATCTTCAAGTCTTTGAGCCATCCAATGCCTTGCTTGTGCCTTCTCTTCTATGATTCTTCCTTGATTGTGCAATTTGCCTTTCTTGCTATGTGAAGCTTAGAAGTTCTTGCAAAAGCTAAGCAATGGTCTCCAAACATGGTACAAAACCTGAAACTTATCTTGAACAAATTCATTAGTACCAAATAGCTCTTATTTGGTTTGTCATCATCAAAACACAAAACAAGAGAGTGTAACCTCTTGGGCCAACAATCTCCCCCTTTTTGATGATGACAAAACAAATAGGCTATAGACAAAAATATGGGGGAGGAGAAGACTCCCCCTCAAATTATGCTATATTTATGCTATATAAAAAACACAAGAATTTATTAAAAACACAAAAACATACTCTTGATGCCAATTGAAACCAAATTGAAACAATACCAATAAAACACAAAATACAAGAGTTCTCAAATTCATAAAAACATAAGACTCATAACAAAAACTCATAAAACCAAAACATATAAATTCATATGGAACCAAGACCAAATGAACTTATTTTTTCCCATGTAAATTTATTCTCCCCCTTTTTGTCATACATCAAAAAGGGTTATGAAAAACATTTTAATCAATAACACAAACATTAAGTTCTCCACAAATAAGCGAAAATCTAGCAAAATCAAGTGGTTTAGTGAAAATATCGGCTAGTTGTAAATCCGTGGAAACATAATCAATATCTATATCTCCTTTCTCAAAATGATCTCTAAGAAAGTGATATCTAATCTCAATGTGCTTGGTCTTACTATGTTGATTTGCATTCTTAGTCATGTGTATAGTACTAGTATTATCACAAAATATTTTTATATGATCAAAATGCAAATCAAAATCAAGGAGAGTATGTTTCATCCAAAGGACTTGTGCACAACAAGCCCCTGCGGCAACATACTCCGCCTCGGCGGTTGAGAGTGCTACGGAATTTTGTTTCCTAGAGGACCATGAAACAAGACAATTACCAAGAAATTGACATGTCCCACTAGTACTCTTTCTATCTACTCTACAACCCGCAAAGTCGGCATCCGAATAACTCATCATTGAGAAATCTCTGGTTTTCGGATACCATAGACCCATCCGAATAGTGCCCTTAATATAACGAATAATGCGTTTTACCGCAATAAGATGGGACTCTTTAGGACACGATTGAAATCTAGCACAAAGACACACACTAAACATGATATCCGGCCTACTTGTCGTTAAATATAAAAGACTTCCTATCATGCTTCTATATAATTTAATATCAACATTTTTACCTTGGTCATCTTTATCAAGCTTGGTTGTAGTTGCCATGGGAGTGTTGCAAGTCTTTGAGCCTTCAAGTCCAAACTTCTTTACAAGTTCCTTTGCGTACTTGGCTTGACTTATGAACGTCCCGTTTTGCAATTGCTTGATTTGGAGTCCAAGGAAGAAATTGAGCTCACCCATTGAAGACATTTCAAACTCAAGTTGCATTACCTTTTCAAAATTCTTGCACAAAAGCTCATTAGTAGAATCAAAAATTATATCATCAACATAAATTTGCACAATTAATATATCATTATCAACATGCTTAGTGAATAGAGTGGTGTCTACTTTGCCTTTAATAAAATCATTTGAAATGAGAAAACTAGAAAGCCTTTCATACCAAGCTCTTGGAGCTTGTTTCAATCCATACAAAGCTTTATCAAGTTTAAAAACAAGTCGGGATGAACATGATCAATGAAACCGGGAGGTTGAGAAACATAAACTTCTTCATAAATAAAACCATTCAAAAATGCACTTTTCACATCCATTTGAAAAAGTTTAAAATTTTTGAAGGATGCAAAAGCTAGTGTCATCCATATGGCTTCAAGCCGTGCTACGGGTGCAAAGGTCTCCTCAAAGTCAATTCCTTCAACTTGAGTGTAACCTTGGGCCACTAACCTAGCTTTATTCCTAATGACATTTCCGGACTCATCCATCTTGTTTCTAAAGATCCACTTAGTACCAATTATTGGTCTATCGTGGGGTTTAGGAACAAGGTGCCAAACTTGGTTGCGCTCAAATTGATTGAGTTCCTCTTGCATGGCAAGCAACCAATATGGGTCCGTCTCGGCTTCGAGAATGCCTTTGGGTTCAAAATGAGAAATGAAAGCAAAGTTACCACATAGGTCATGGAGTTTGGAGCGCGTTGTGACTCCTTTAGATGCATCACCCAAGATGAGCTCCTTAGGATGATTTGTAGCGTATCTCCAAGCTTTAGGAAGCGGTTGAGAGCTTTCCTCTTTATCCTCTTGAACATCACCAATAGATTCTTGCTTTTCTTCTTGAGCGGGTGAGTCCTTCAAGGATAGTCTCTCCATGTCTTCACCTAATGGTTCAATCTCTACAACATTCTCAACAACCACATTAGATTCTTCAAATTTAACATGCATGGATTCTTCAATGGTACGAGAAGATCTAATGAATACTCTATAAGCTTTACTAGTTGTAGAATATCCAACAAAAATTACTTCATAAGCCTTAGCATCAAATTTACCCAAATTCTCTTTAGTATTTAAAACAAAACACTTGCATCCAAAAACTTTGAAATAAGCAACATTAGGTTTTCTAGAGTGATACATTTCAAAAGATGTTTTGGAAGAATTTTTACACAAATAAATACAATTAGATATATAGCATGCGGTGTTTACGGCCTCGGCCCATAAATATTGAGGGAGGTCGTATTCACTTATCATTGTCCTAGCCATCTCTTGAAGTGTTCTATTTTTCCTTTCTACAACTCCATTTTGTTGTGGAGTTCTAGGACAAGACATTTCATGCTTAATTCCCTTTTCATCACAATAAGTCATGAAGAGTTGGTTTACAAACTCACCACCTCTATCACTCCTTATTTTCAAAATCGGAAAACCTTTTTCTTTTTCAACCCTTTTTCGAAAAATCTTAAAATGAGAAAAGGTTTGATCTTTGTGTTCCAAGAAGAAAACCCAAGTGAAACGGGAAAAATCATCAACCAAAACATATGCATATCTACTACCATTTAAACTCTTAGTTTTAGTAGGTCCAAAAAGATCCATATGAATTAATTCTAAAGGCCTAGTTGACATGATATCCTTGATTGGTTTGAAGGAAGACTTGGTTTATTTCCCAAGTTGGCACGCACCACAAATGCGGTCTTTCTCAAACTTCAAGCAAGGAATACCCTTCACCAATTCCTTTGAATTAATCCTAGAAAGATGTTCAAAAGAAGCATGTCCTAATCTTCTATGCCAAAGCCAAGAATTTTCATCAAAAGCATTCAAGCATTTAGTAGAACACTCAATATTAAGCATGTCAATGATATAAACATTATCATCACGAAAACCGGTAAGAATACAATCATTTGTTTTAATATCAAAAATCTTGCAAGAACAATCATCAAAAACAACTTTAAGTCCACGATCACAAAATTGACTAATGCTAAGCAAATTATATTTCAAACCTTCAACTAAAACAACATTCTCAATAATAGGAGATGCACCAATTTGAATGTTACCTATACCGATGATAGTCCCTTTGGAGTCATCCCCGAAGGTGACGGAGCCACCTTCCATGTACCTTGATAGGGTTGTAAAGTTGTTGATATCCCACGTCATGTGTCTTGAACAACCACTATCAAGGTACCACCGCTCCCTACGTCTTGGAGCCTTGGTGTGTACCTACATCAAACAATTTAGGACTTGATTTTGGTACCCACATTTTCTTGGGTCCTTGAGGGTTAGAGCCATGAACCCAAACAAGATTATTGGATCTATTTAATTGATCATAACAAAACTTAGCTAAATGTCCATTTTTACCACAATATGTGCATCTATATACTCTACCATATTTAAAAGCATAATGGATGTGTGATTTGTGAGCATGAGCTTTGTGAGCATGAGCATGAGAAGTGTTAGGTGTAGTGTGAGCATGAGAAATCTTAGCATGTGATGTGTGCTTTTTAGAAAATTTTTCCTCAAGTTTCTTAGTGTTAAAAGCACAATCTTTCGAAACCTTCTCGAAATCAACCATTTTGGTTTTTAAAGAAGAAATTTCTTTTTCATCAACAATAGGAAATTTAGCCTTACAAGAAACCTTGTAGGCACTAAATTCATTTTGAATAGAAATGAGGTTGGAAGAAATATCATCTTTTTCTTTGGAAACCATAGCAAGTTGATTTTTAAGAAAAGCAACTTCTTTTTGCAATTTAAAGCATTCAATTTTCTTGTTATCATAAGTTTCAGAAAGTTCAACAAAAGCATGTACAAGAACTTCCTTACTTAACTCATCATCTTCATCATCAAGGGGTTGAGGGGTTACCTTAGGTGTGTTTGCCATGAAACACATATTTGCTACATCCGCCTCTTCCTCGGACTCGCTTTCTGAATCCCAAGTTGCCTTATACGCTTTCTTTTCTTCCGATTTCTTTGGCTTGAAGGAGGAGGTCATCTTCTTCTTGAACTCCGGGCAATCCGCCATGATGTGTCCGGGCTTTCGGCAATTGTAGCATATAATTTTCCTCTCCTCTTTGCCTTCAAATTTTCTCCGGAAGTTGAGCTTGTTCCTCCGGTACATCCTTTTGACATTTCGCACAAGGAGGGAGAGCTCCTCATCTTCTTCTTCATCTTCTTCATCGTCTTCAAGAGTGGATGAAGACTTGAAAGCTAAGGACTTCTTCTTTGTTGGAGCGGCCTCTTCTCTTGCTTTCTTCTCCATCTCATGGGTCTTTATGTTCCCAATGAGACTAATGATGTCCATCTCATCTTTGTCGTTCAATTCCTTCAAGGTGGTGGCCTTTATCTCCCAAGATGGAGGAAGAGCCCGAATCACTTTGCGCACCTTTTGATCGTTGGAGATGACGTCACCTAAGGAAGAAAGACCATTGGTGATTTTAGTGAATCTAGTAATCATACAATCAATAGATTCATCATCAAGCATTTTAAATGATTCATATTGAGACCTCAAGAGATCTATCTTAGCTCTCTTGACTTGTGAAGTCCCTTCATGTGTGACCAATAAGTGTTGCCAAATCTCATAGGCGGATTGGCAATGAATTACCCGTGTAAGGTCATCCTCATTCAAGGCGGTTAAAAGGAAGTTTTGGGCCTTGGAGTTGCCTCATATTCTCTAAAGTTGAAGTCGGTCCATGTGCTCTCATCACTATCGGGTGCTACATAGGGTTTGGTCAAGGACTTAGCCACTAAACTACCTAATGATTGTAAAAAGATAGTCATCCTAACCTTCCAAATAGGGAAGTTGAGTCCATCAAATTTAGGTGGGGATTTAATGTTATCGGCCATGTTTACTAGTGATGAATGAATGAAATGAGAAATGTTGATTAGCAAATTTTAAGGATCTCTCTATGGATGTTAAGCCAAAACCTAGAGTCCAAGCTCTGATACCAATTGAAAATCACCTAGAGGGAGGGTGAATAGGTGATGATGCTAATCAAAGAGCAATTTAAAAAATTGTGATGCAAATGTAATGCAACAATCTCCCAAAACAAGACTAAGAGCCGAATTCCCTATTAAGGGCTCTGAACTCCTTCCTCCGGCTTCCTCGTAAAATGAGTTAGAGGTGCGCAATGCAACCTTATTGTATGGGATAATGATTGACAATATGAATGAAAATGAATATGGCAATGACAATCTCAAGCAATAAGTAATGACAAGGAAAAGTAAACCAATCGCAAACACAAAGATATGTTATCGAGGTTCGAGCACCCAACTCTACTCCCCGCCTTCCCCAGAAGGATTCTAGCTACTTCCACTATCACAAAGATCACAAATACAATGGAGTACCCAACTCCACAATCTCAAGTACAAGGAATTTCTGAGTAGTCAAAGGACCACAAACTCTCTCTTTCAATTGTCTCTTCCCTTACAAAAGGTCCTTAGAGAACAATGAGTAGGAATGAAGCTCTTGTGTGTAAAGAGAAAAGAAAATGAAATCAGAGAATTCTTGAAAAACACTTCAGAAAATGAGAGAGAATTTCAGCACAAAAACCAAGAAATCAATCTCTTTTGAATGCCTTAAACTTTTGAATTTTTCTTGTAATAATTAGGTGAACCAATCTCTCCCCAAACACCCCTATTTATAGGAGAGGGCTAGGGTTAGAAGATAAAATATTTTTAAGGCTAATCAGAATGTATTAAACCCAAAACAGGTCATTTAAACTCACTTAAGTGAGAAAAAGACAAAAATAAACAGCTCAGAAAAAAATGCCCGTTACTGTTCAAACGGCTCTGTCGGTCGACCGGTCGGTCGACCGCAAGTTCAAAAAAGTGACCGTTGCAGGCCAGCGGTCGACCGCCCGGTCGACCCAATCTAACCGAGAGCAAAGTTGCTTACAGTCGGTCGACCGGTCGGTCGACCGATACAACGTGCACACAGATATGTGCACAGCCAGTGCCACGGTCGACTGGGACGGTCGACTGGCTCAGGTCAAAAATCACGATTTTGAAGAGAAAATAAAAGGGGATTTTGATTTTGATAAAAATAATTTTGAACATAGATTTGTATAAAATACAAATATATATCTGTAGGCCAAATCTTGTAAACAAAATGTTTTTGTATAAATTATAAGAAAACATTTTGGAATAAACATGTGCGCAAAAACGTGTGTGATAGAGCTTCAAACCTATCCACTATTCTTTAACAAACTATAAAACTAAAAATACAATGATTAAATACTCTTTGAGCAATCTTCAAGTCTTTGAGCCATCCAATGCCTTGCTTGTGCCTTCTCTTCTATGATTCTTCCTTGATTGTGCAATTTGCCTTTCTTGCTATGTGAAACTTAGAAGTTCTTACAAAAGCTAAGCCAATGGTCTCCAAACATGGTACAAAACCTGAAACTTATCTTGAACAAATTCATTAGTACCAAATAACTCTTATTTGGTTTGTCATCATCAAAACACAAAACAAGAGAGTGTAACCTCTTGGGCCAACAGCTTCATCCTCCGAGTGGGACTCCGATATCAGCATAGGAGGAATGTTCAAAGACCTCACTATTAATATGACCTCAAGCAGTCAATTGGAGCCCGCAGAAGCCACTGCTGAGGAACCATGGGCCCAGCAGTTAGACCTTCAATGGGAAAAGCGATTCGAACTGCACGAGCCACCCACTGAAGACAAGGTGATGCAGGTCAACTTGGGTAGTCAAGACCATCCCAAACCCATCTTTATAAGTGAAAGCTTATCACTTATAGAAAGGGAAGAATTGATAATACTCGTAAAAGAGTATATAGATGTCTTCACATGGAGTTACGAAGATATGCCCGGACTTGATCCACAGGTCGCTATGCACCGTCTAAACATCAAGCCTGACGTCAAGCCAGTCAAGCAGCAACAACGTCGGTTTCGCCCGAACATCATGGAAGCTATTGAAGCCGAAGTTCACAAGCTCATTGCATGTGGCTTCATCCGGGAGGAACAACATCCAGATTGGGTGGCTAATATAGTCGCCGTCCTCAAGAAGAACGGGAAAATACGGATCTGCATCGACTACGTGACCTCAATACGGCTTCTCCCAAAGACGAATTCCCACTGCCCATCACCGATGTCATGATTGACAACACATGCGGGTTTGAAAGGATGTCTGGACGGCTTTTCAGGGTACAACCAGATTAAGATGTATCCCGACGACGAGAAGCATACTTCGTTCCGAACAGCATTGGGGGTATACTGCTACACTGTAATGCCCTTCGGACTGAAGAACGCCGGAGCAACCTACCAGCGGGCAATGAGTACGATCTTCCGCGATCATCTCCGAAAAACGGTGGAATGCTATGTCGACGACATTGCCGTCAAAAGCCGCAACAAGAATGAACATCTTCGCGACCTGAGAACGATGTTCGACATAATGCGGGCTCATCAACTGAAAATGAATCCGACAAAATCCTTCTTGGGAGTTTCGAGTGGCAAGTTCCTTGGGTTTATTGTCACATCAAAAGGAATTCATCTTGACCCAGACAAAGTCAAAGCCATCCAGAGCATGCATCCACCAAGGAATCTCAAAGAGCTCAGAGGCTTGCAAGGCAGGCTGGCCTATATCAGAAGATTCATCGCAAATCTCTCAGGCCGCTGTCAACCGTTCACCCGGCTCATGAAAAAGGGTGCTTCCTTCGTATGGGATCAAGCTTGCCAGGAAGCTTATGAAGACATCAAGAGGTACCTCACAAAACCTCCAGTCTTAGTGGCCCCTACATCAGGGAAGCCATTCTTGCTTTATGTAAAGGCTATGGATTACTCCCTCGGTGCCCTCCTCGCTCAAAAGGACGACAATGGCCACGAGCAGGCCATTTATTATCTGAGCAGAACTCTCATAGGAGCAGAATCTCGCTACAACCCTATCGAGAAAGAGTGTTTAGCTCTCGTCTTCGCTGTTCAGAAGACCCGACATTATTTGGTCGGCCAGACCATACATGTCATCTCCAGAGTAAACCCATTGCGTCTTCTTATGACGAAGCCAGGATCACTGAATTCAAGATTGGCTAAGTGGGCACTTTTATTGTCTCAATACGACATGATCTTCACGCCTCAGAAGGCGGTTAAAGGCCAGGCCCTTGCAGAATTCTTGGCTGCTCATCCAGTTCCGGAGCATTCAAAACTTCACGAAGACATCCCCGATGAGGTCTTCGAGTCTTATGCAACCTCAGAAGAGGAAGTGTGGCAGATGTTCTTTGATGGAGCATCCCGGATGGGCCCTAAAGGCAAGATTATTGCCGGAGTGGGGGTTGTGTTTATCTCCCCACAGAATTGAAAGTACACCTAGAGGGGGGGTGAATAGGTGTAAATGCTAATCTAAGGCTAAATGCAAACTCTAATGCTCTAAAAGCGGAAGCTAATGCAAGTGTTGGACAAACTAATACAATTCAACAAGTGTAGCCGAATTCCCCTTGCGAGGCTCTGAACTAACTCCTCTTGATTCCCCTTAAAATGGGTTGAGGTGCTATGTGAAGCTCTTGTTGGATGAGTATAAGTTAGGCACACACACACAAGCAATCCAAGCAATCAAGGATATAGCAATACAATGCACACAATTAAGCCAAGCAAGTATAGATGAATTGCAATAGAAATATATGTAAGGCAATATGAAACAATGCTCAAAACACAAGCAAGTATATATGATGATATGAATGGATGATGCTTGCACAAATGTAAAAAGAGTAGAGTTGAGAGAAATTGGATCAAACGCAAAGACCAAGATGTGTTTCGAGGTTCGAGCCCCTAGCTCTACATCCCCGCCTACACCACCGTGTAGGATTTCCCAATCCACTATAAGGAGTACCAAACTCCTTTCTCAACTACAAAAGCCACCGAGGCTATACAACAACAAATCACACCTCTACCGAAGAGGTATACGGCCCGTAGCCGAAATACAACAAACCCACAACCTCTACCGAAGAGGCTCACAACAAACTCAATCACCCGATCACCTCTACCTAAGAGGGATTCACAAATAACAAGGGTGTTTTACAATAAAGAGGTTTACAACAACAACCTCAAACACTTCTCTTTCTTTTTCTCTTTTCTTTTTCCACACAAAACAAAGATCCTAATAACTTAGGATAGAAGATATAGCTCAAGTGGAAACTAAGTGTTTTGGAAACAAGCAACAAAGAAAAATACTTGGGAAAATTCTTGCCAAAAGATATAGAATGAAAATCAACACAAATATCCCAAATCCTATTTTCTTTGATTTTCCAAAAACACAAAACAAATAAAGATGAATCTCTTTTAGCACTTAAACTCTTTTGAAAACACTTTTAAAACAATGAAAAAGATCTGGAAAAACTAGCACAAAAATCTTAACCAAAAACTCCAAACAATGGGGTTTATATAGCCCCTATACAAAACTAGCCGTTAGGCTGACGTGTCAGCCTGACAGGCGGTCGGTCGACTGGCCGGTCGACCGTCCAACGGCTATTTTTGACCGTTGACAGCTGCCGGTCGACTGGTAACAACCCGAGACCAAACCTGTTTCAGTACAGTCGACTGGCCGGTCGACTGGCCGACGTGCACAGTTTTGTGCACGTCCGGTCGACTGGTCGGTCGACTGGCCGCTTGGCCCAGTCGACTGTCCCAGTCGACTGGCCCAACCTGGCAGACAGCAAAAATAGGTCAGGTTGGAACACATTTTTGAGGTCTAAAACGTTCGAATTTGGAAATAAGTATATAGGATGAAGTTGTAGATATTGAAGTCTACTTTCTAATGCAACTTAAATCAAATCAATATCAATTCAGAAATAAAAGTTATCAATAAAATACTAAAAGGTGTCAAAACAGAAACTGTAAACTGTTTTCAGAACAAGAACAGATTTCAACCAAATATTTGACAACTTTAAAATTAGAATCAGGAAATGGTTATTAAATAAGAAATTTAGATCTGAAAGTTATCTTTGAGATGAAAGTTAAATCATGTTATTTGAATATAAAAATAAAAAGTTATGATAATAACTATAGAAGGGTGTCAAGCCTTGAAATCCAAACCGATTCAATCAAAAACCAAACATGTATTTTTATCAAACATGATTTTCCAAACATGAATAGAAATATCAAAATAAGTTTATCTTGAAGGTTAACGCATGTATGTATAGAAAGAAATCATCTACTATACATATAGAATATGAAAACTTATTTTGATCAAACTATTCATGAAAACCAAATATCAAAACATAAAACTTGTGTGTTGTGCACTTGAGCATATCAACTAAACTAAGCTTTACAAATGGATCTAAAAACTCTATCTAAACTAGGATACCTAAGTCTTGCTTGTAGATCTTCTATCTTCAAGTAGACTAGCTCCCAAACCGTGATCTTCCAAGTGCAAAGGTATAATCTTGAAGCTTTGGCACCGGAATCACCATGATATGCTTCCAAAACCTTGTTGAAGCTAATCATCAAAACTAATAACCTGCTAATGATCTGAAACTTAGAAACACAAGATTATTAGTAAACATAACTACATGAGTGAGTCATCATCAAAACTAGAGTGGAAGGCCTTTGGGCCAACAATCTCCCCCTTTTTGATGATGACAAAACTCATGGAGTTATATATGCATGGATTAAAGTTAAGCTTCAAAGAAGCTCCCCCTTAACTCATGCATCATATAAACATGGTGCTCTAGATACTAATGGAATATTCAACATAAAGCATGTTCTAGATACCAATTAAAATAAGCAAACAACCAACATATATGCAAACACAAGGAAGACATGCATATATAAAACACAAAACACATTCTTCTCCCCCTTTTTGTCAATCATCAACAAAAGGGTAAAAAACATAAAAACAAATTTTTCTCCCCTTTTTGTTAAAAACAAAAAAAATCAAGAAGGGGTAATCAAAACATTCGAAACAATACAAAATCTTCTCCCCTTTTTTGTTCTAAACCAAGAATCAATAAAGGGTTAAAAATCAAAACATTGATATCAGTTAAAAATATGTCAATAAAGTGCATCTAGATACCAATAGAAACAAAATCATGTAATCATAAAAGAGAGTCAAAAATACATATCATAATTTTTTTTTATTGATTGTTACATGTTTTAACATATTAAAACATTTTGATACTAATTGATAAGCAAGCATACCAATGATACCAAATTGAAAATATATTTCATTCAAATTCAATTTTAAAGTCATAAAGTGTGGGAGTGGAAATCAAATACCAATTGAAATAAGAAATTCAAATTTTCTCCCCCTTTATGAAATACTAACTAAAAACATGCTTAGGCTTGATTAAGGTATCAATTGAAAAACTAAATCAATTGAAATAAAAATTAAGTCACAAGCACTAGCATAAACAATATTTGTGCTTAAGATATAGAAATATAATAGCACAAATAAAACATGTAAATGTGTATGAAGATAAAATGAGTACCAATCACTAATAGATGATACCAAGTTGTAAGCATACATACACAAATCAACAAATATGAGTATACATAAAGAAATCAAATTGATACCAATTGAAAGAGTTCAATGATACCAATTGAATTAACAATAATAAGTATGGTATATCTCATATCACAAAGAAGAATCCGAACTAGTTAAAATGAAAAGTTTTGTAAACTAGTATGAAATCCTTCAAGCAAGGAATAAAACAAGATTATTTTTCATAGAAATGAAAATCACATAATAATTATTACTCTAATCAATTAAGCACAACTCATGAGAAACAAAACATGAGTAATAGATATGAGTGTACAAATAAAATGTGAAGATCATAATCATGAAAAATATTTCATTAAACTCAATTATTCCTTTAAACATCAAAATTAGAAAATCATAAAACTAACTAGTTTAATCTTCAATGGCATATGTATGTCTGATGCAAACTAAAATATACATACATATCCAAAACTCAACGAGTCCACTAAAGTATATGCATGAAGGCACGTGGCTCAAAAAGGATGTATATGTATAAGATTAGTTTGAACTAGAAAGACATATACATGAGGTTAAACTTATAATACATGAAACATGAAAAACTAAATTTTCATCCAAAATCAATTTCATTTCAAGGTATATGTATTAATTGTCACTACACTAAGTATACATACATATCCCTAAACACAATTGAGTCCATAAATAGATTTTGCATTGAAGGCAAATGACTCAAGAGGTATACATGTATATCTTAATGTTTTGGCAAAATAAACATATACATGAAATAAAAACTCTTATAAATCCAAAAATATGAATACAAGTCTAAAATGTATGGATCATCAAAACTAGACTATACTAGCACATCTAATGGGTACAAATATGCATTCAAGCTCAAACATATATAAAGATTATTTGTTTCCCATTATATGTACAAGTATACAACTAGTCTTAATGAAAACTAACATCTAAACATGTAATCAAGTCATGAAGCATTAAAACAAACATGAATACCATATTTTTAAATAAAACACATATAAGATTCATCAAAAATTATTTTATTTGAATTCTAAAATACATAAACATGCAAATGGACATAACAAGTGCAAATGAACGAATCATCAAAACTTAGCTCATACGTGTGCATATAGTGAATACAAGTGAGCATGAAGAACAAGCATATAAGAAACAATTGTAGTTCACTATTTGTATAAGTATAATGCAAGTTTTGATAAAATCTACATTTAAACATGTTATCACCACATGAAATATTAAAACAATCATAAAAGAACATCATGATAAAACTAAAACATGATTACTATGTAAATTCACATGTATTAGATTCATGATGTACATTATAGCTAAACAAACGGTGAGAACACTAAATATGAATTCAAGTGAGCATATGTGTCTCAAATACTATACATGTATGTCATGGATCTAATAATCATGGAATTTACACACTAATCCAAAGACATCAAAAATATGCTTAAACAAATGAGACATGCTATAAATAATGAATCATAAAAGCATGTAAACAAATAATATGAGAGTTAGAGATTTATACCAAAACCGATGAGGGCACTTCTCTAATTCTCCAAAATAAGGTGGTCCTCCCACCAACTCTTCCCTTGAAAGTGATGCATCCATATGATTTCCTTTAAGTCCGGAACGCATCCACTCCAAGGTGTCAACACTCTCACGTCATGTGAGACCCCACACCTACATCAAAAATTGGAGGGGTGGTCTTTGGTACCCATACTCTTTTGGGTCCATGGGGGTTAGTCCCTTCTCTAACCCAAACAAATTTCTTTGCTAAATTAGGAGTATGTAATCTATCATAACAAAATTTAGCAAGGTGGCCCTTACGTCCACAATGTGTACAAGTGTACACATGAGCATACATGTGAGAAGTGTGTCCGTGAGGAGCATGTGTATGCCGTGTAGGGTGTGCATGAATAGAAGGAACTTGTTTCTTTCGAAACAAAAATTCCAAGCGTGTATGGCCCACTACACATTGGCTCAAAGTGGAGCCCAAACAATCAACACTCTTCTTAAGCATGGATATATCATTGTTAATCAAAGAAGAAGTGTGGCATGCAATAGGTGTTCTAGGTGAAACTACCCTAGCATGGCAAACATGTGCATCCATATTATTTTTCAAAACAATATTTTTCTTTAAACAAATTTCTAATTCTTTTGAAATAAATTCAATTTCATTTTTCAAAGAATGGTTACTTTTAAAACAAAATCAAGTTTTGAAGTTAAAGAATCATTTTTCTTCAAAACATCTTCACAATCATTTTTATTTTTCAAAATTTTATTTTCATTTAAAGCAAGGTTAAGTTGAGATTTTAATGAGTCCCTTTCATTAGCAATCTCATCCTTCTCTTGCAAAACATTGTCAAGTCTAGAATGCAAACATTTATTTTCTTTTTCAATTTCTAGACTTTTCTTTTTCAAAACTTTATACTTTTCTATTAACTTTTCACACACAATAGATAGTTCTTCATTTAAGGCATGGGGATCAACATAATCATTTGAAGAACTAGCACAATCATTACTATCTAGTTGAGTTTCCGATTGTACCTCAAGGGAGTCATTCCCTTGGACCATGAAGCATTGTGGATCGGATTCTCCACTAGATTCCTCTTCTTGGATTGGCAATTGAAGCTTGGAGGTGGTGGTTGTTGTCAACTTGTTCCACACTGCAAAAGCGGAATCAAGATTAGAAACACACATAAGATAATCTTTAGGTAATGTGCTTCTAATAGCCTCTAGGGCTAGTGCATTGGCCCCTATATGATTGCAATCACCAAGATAACATCTCTTGGTGGCCGCAAGGAAAACATGCAAACCTAGGGTCTTTAGGTACATGGACATCCTATACTTCCAAACATCAATGTTGGAAGGGTCAAAGCTAGGAGGGGTCATGAAGTCCATGGTAAACTATATATGAATGTGCAAACAAACAAATGCAAATGAGATTAGCAAGCAAATGGATCACTCCTAGGATGTTAAGCCTAAGTATCAGGAGCACTAGCTCTGATACCAATTGAAAGTACACCTAGAGGGGGGGTGAATAGGTGTAAATGCTAATCTAAGGCTAAATGCAAACTCTAATGCTCTAAAAGCGGAAGCTAATGCAAGTGTTGGACAAACTAATACAATTCAACAAGTGTAGCCGAATTCCCCTTGCGAGGCTCTGAACTAACTCCTCTTGATTCCCCTTAAAATGGGTTGAGGTGCTATGTGAAGCTCTTGTTGGATGAGTATAAGTTAGGCACACACACACAAGCAATCCAAGCAATCAAGGATATAGCAATACAATGCACACAATTAAGCCAAGCAAGTATAGATGAATTGCAATAGAAATATATGCAAGGCAATATGAAACAATGCTCAAAACACAAGCAAGTATATATGATGATATGAATGGATGATGCTTGCACAAATGTAAAAAGAGTAGAGTTGAGAGAAATTGGATCAAACGCAAAGACCAGATGTGTTTCGAGGTTCGAGCCCCTAGCTCTACATCCCCGCCTACACCACCGTGTAGGATTTCCCAATCCACTATAAGAAGTACCAAACTCCTTTCTCAACTACAAAAGCCACCGAGGCTATACAACAACAAACCACACCTCTACCGAAGAGGTATACGGCCCGTAGCCGAAATACAACAAACCCACAACCTCTACCGAAGAGGCTCACAACAAACTCAATCACCCGATCACCTCTACCTAAGAGGGATTCACAAATAACAAGGGTGTTTTACAATAAAGAGGTTTACAACAACAACCTCAAACACTTCTCTTTCTTTTTCTCTTTTCTTTTTCCACACAAAACAAAGATCCTAATAACTTAGGATAGAAGATATAGCTCAAGTGGAAACTAAGTGTTTTGGAAACAAGCAACAAAGAAAAATACTTGGGAAAATTCTTGCCAAAAGATATAGAATGAAAATCAACACAAATATCCCAAATCCTATTTTCTTTGATTTTCCAAAAACACAAAACAAATAAAGATGAATCTCTTTTAGCACTTAAACTCTTTTGAAAACACTTTTAAAACAATGAAAAAGATCTGGAAAAACTAGCACAAAAATCTTAACCAAAAACTCCAAACAATGGGGTTTATATAGCCCCTATACAAAACTAGCCGTTAGGCTGACGTGTCAGCCTGACAGGCGGTCGGTCGACTGGCCGGTCGACCGTCCAACGGCTATTTTTGACCGTTGACAGCTGCCGGTCGACTGGTCGGTCGACTGGTAACAACCCGAGACCAAACCTGTTTTAGTACAGTCGACTGGCCGGTCGACTGGCCGACGTGCACAGTTTTGTGCACGTCCGGTCGACTGGTCGGTCGACTGGCCGCTTGGCCCAGTCGACTGTCCCAGTCGACTGGCCCAACCTGGCAGACAGCAAAAATAGGTCAGGTTGGAACGCATTTTTGAGGTCTAAAACGTTCGAATTTGGAAATAAGTATATAGGATGAAGTTGTAGATATTGAAGTCTAATTTCTAATGCAACTTAAATCAAATCAATATCAATTCAGAATTAAAAGTTATCAATAAAATACTAAAAGGTGTCAAAACAGAAACTGTAAACTGTTTTCAGAACAAGAACAGATTTCAACCAAATATTTGACAACTTTAAAATTAGAATCAGGAAATGGTTATTAAATAAGAAATTTAGATCTGAAAGTTATCTTTGAGATAAAAGTTAAATCATGTTATTTGAATATAAAAATAAAAAGTTATGATAATAACTATAGAAGGGTGTCAAGCCTTGAAATCCAAAACCGATTCAATCAAAAACCAAACATGTATTTTTATCAAACATGATTTTCCAAACATGAATAGAAATATCAAAATAAGTTTATCTTGAAGGTTAACGCATGTATGTATAGAAAGAAATCATCTACTATACATATAGAATATGAAAACTTGTTTTGATCAAACTATTCATGAAAACCAAATATCAAAACATAAAACTTGTGTGTTGTGCACTTGAGCATATCAACTAAACTAAGCTTTACAAATGGATCTAAAAACTCTATCTAAACTAGGATACCTAAGTCTTGCTTGTAGATCTTCTATCTTCAAGTAGACTAGCTCCCAAACCGTGATCTTCCAAGTGCAAAGGTATAATCTTGAAGCTTTGGCACCGGAATCACCATGATATGCTTCCAAAACCCTTGTTGAAGCTAATCATCAAAACTAATAACCTGCTAATGATCTGAAACTTAGAAACACAAGATTATTAGTAAACATAACTACATGAGTGAGTCATCATCAAAACTAGAGTGGAAGGCCTTTGGGCCAACAAGAATCATGTCCTGCCTAGAGCATTTTCTCTGACAGAATCATGCTCCAATAATGTTGCAGAATATAATGCTCTGCTCATCGGTCTTCAAGTCGCCCATGGAATGGGGGTACGCTACCTCGAAGCTTATGGCGATTCAAAACTGATCATCAATCAGGTTAAAGGGGAATACGAAGTCCGCCATGAGGACTTGGTGCCTTATTACCATACTGCCGTTGAATTGGCCAACCTATTTGAAGGCTTCTATATCGAGCATGTGTCTCGATCTCAAAATACCAAGGCAGACGCTCTTGCTGCATTAGCAACAACACTAGCTTTGCCAGCCGACACCGAGTATCACCTCACAGTCGCAACTCGACATCTTGTATGCTCCAAGCACATACTAAGAACTCGAGAAGTCTATAATGTCTCCACGGATCTTGAACCAAGAGACTGGCGCTTTCCTCTCATCGACTATGCTTTGCACGGTCTGCTTCCAGACGATCCCAAGGAAGCGGCGTCCATCAGACGAAGGTCTCTCCGGTTCTATTACGATCCGACTTTGAAGACACTTTACCGTCGCTCATATGACGGTGTTCTCCTCCGTTGCCTTTCCAATTCAGAGGCACAGGAAGCGCTCCAAGAAGCGCATGACGGCATTTGCGGAGCTCATCAGCCAGGTCCAAAGCTTAAGGACAGGTTGCATAGGCTTGGATATTATTGGCCAACTATGATAGCCGATGCCATCCAATATGCACGAAGGTGTAAAGCATGTCAGATTCATGCGGACTTCATACACCAGCCTTCGGAGCTGCTCCACCCAACTGTTGCTTCATGGCCATTTGAAGCATGGGGAATCGACGTCATAGGGCCAATCAACCCTTCTTCGACAAAAGGTCACCGGTTTATCCTAGCAATAACCGACTACTTTTCAAAATGGGCGGAGGCTATACCACTGGTTGAAGTCAAAACCTCTAATATGGTTAATTTCATCAAACACCATGTCATCCATCGATTTGGTGTACCTAGGCGGATCATCCACGACAACGGTCCCCAATTCATAAGCAAAGTATTCTATCGGTTCTGCGATAAATACCGAATTCAGAATGTGGCTTCAACTGCCTATAATCCTGCCGCCAATGGCTTGGCAGAAGCATTCAACAAAACAATCATCAAGCTGCTCAAGAAATTCGTCTCCTCGAATAAGCGAGATTGGGACGAAAAGCTCGGTGAATGTCTTTGGGCCTACTGAACCACGGTGCGGACACCGACAGGCAATACGCCTTTTTCCCTAGTATATGGGTGCGAAGCAGTCCTCCCATTGGAAATCCAGATGCCATCGTTGCGTATAGCTCTAATTACTAAAACCACATCAGAGGACAATGATCGCCTACGCCTTCAAGAGCTCGAAGCTTTGGACGAAAAGCAACTACAAGCTCAGCAGCATATCGAGCTATATCAAGCTCGGATCTCAAAAGCCTTCAATAAGAAGGTCAAACAGAGAATCTTCCAGAAAGGAGACCTGGTCTTAGCCGTCAGACGACCGATGATTATGACGCACAAGACCAAAGGCAAATTTCAGCCTAAATGGGAAGGACCGTTTGTGATAGAAACAGTCTATTCAAACGGAGCATACCGCCTTATGACTTCAGATGGCGACCTACTCATGATGCCGATCAATGGCAAGTTCTTAAAGAAGTATTATCCTTAATCAAGGATCCTTCTCTTGATCAAGTTAACACTACACCTCTGATCAAGATCTCCGTGCCCGAAGCACACACAAAGAGAGCCTTTCTCTTCCTCCAAGTGAGGTCATACAGCCATAAACCAACAGGAACCTGGCCGTGCACCAGTTATCCTAAAGGAGAGTCAGGGTTATGCAGACATTAACCGATAATCCAATATCCTTAACGATTAAGGATAGAGGAAAATGTTGGCCTGTAAGCCCAACATAAGTCCTCGACAACTCATCATGCTGAGGGGAAAAGCATGGCTAGCCCAATTCAAACGGTAGTTGGTAAAGGCATATCAAACCCGTTGACAGCTGGGGATTTGCTAAAAATCCTAAGGGACCGGTTCCCATTTGATTCCCTCTCCAAAATCACTTACCAATTCTCATCCATAGAATGGTAAGGCCATATATTCCGCTGTTATGTTAACATTAAACCTATGACAGCAGTCCCCTCATTTCTTCTCGTGAGAACGAGACCTCCAAAGTCACTTACCAATTCTCATCCATAGAATGGTAAGACCGCATATACATTTCGCTGTTACGTTAACATTAAACCTATGACAGTGATTCCCTCGTTTCTCCCCGTAAAACGAGATTTCTCCCAAATTCCACTACAATCTCGATACTCGTTGACATTTACAAAAGACGAGTATCACCATTTTGAGCTTGGTGGCGTCTCAATTGGTTATGTCATCGCGACCTCTGAACTAGCAGACAGCTAAGTCTCAACTTTGAGCTTGTTGACATTTACAAAAGACAAGTCTCAACCCCGAGCCCTGTTGACATTTACAAAAGACAGGTCTCGATACTCGTTGACATTTACAAAAGACGAGTATCACCATTTTTGAGCTTGGTGGCGTCTCAATTGGTTATGTCATCGCGACCTCTGAACCAGCAGACAGCTAAGTCTCAACTTTGAGCTTGTTGACATTTACAAAAGACAAGTCTCAACCCCGAGCCCTGTTGACATTTACAAAAGACAGGTCTCGATACTCGTTGACATTTACAAAAGACGAGTATCACCATTTTTGAGCTTGGTGGCGTCTCAATTGGTTATGTCATCGCGACCTCTGAACCAGCAGACAGCTAAGTCTCAACTTTGAGCTTGTTGACATTTACAAAAGACAAGTCTCAACCCCGAGCCCTGTTGATATTTACAAAAGACAGGTCTCGATACTCGTTGACATTTACAAAAGACGAGTATCACCATTTTTGAGCTTGGTAGCGTCTCAATTGGTTATGTCATTGCGACCTCTGAACCAGCAGACAACTAAGTCTCAATTCCGAGCCCTGTTGACATTTACAAAAGACAGGTCTCGATACTCGTTGACATTTACAAAAGACGAGTATCACCTATTTTGAAGCTTGGTGGCTTCTCAACCAGTTATGTCATTGCGACCTCTGAACTGGCAGATAGCCAAGTTTCATCTACCATTGAGCTTAGTAGCGTCTCAACCGGTTATGTCATTGTGACCTCTGAACCAGCAGACAGCTAAGTCTCAACTTTGAGCCTGTTGACACTTACAAAAGACAGGACTCACCGATGCTTGCTGACATTTACAAAAGGCAAGTATCTCCCCTTCAGCCCCGCAAAGGGCTAACCTCGAGATTGCTGACGTCTTAATCGGTTATGTCATTGCGACCTCTGAACCGACAGATAGCCACGTCTCAAAGATTATGTCCTCAAGCAAGAACAAGATTGGAGAATCGACAGAAGCCAAAACAAAAGGAAAGAATTTCCATTAATTTCAAAAGATGGGGACACATGGAGGCACGTTACAATGACCTACAAGCGTACACTGTACGATCTGAGCCGCTCTCCGAGGGCGTTTAGCCTCGTCTTCCTGTCATCAGTAGCCTGGGCAAGCGCTTGTGACCTCAGCTCAGCCTCATCAAAGTCCACCGCCTGGGCCAGACGAGCTTCAACTTCTGCCAAAGTTGCCCTCTATGACAACTCCTGCCGCGCAAGCTCCTCACTCTGAGCTTTGAGTTGTTCAAGCTGCGCAGTTTCCTCAAGACGCACCGGTATGGCCTTGGATAAGAGGAGATTTGCTTTCCTGATCATTTCTCAGCCTTCGCAATCTTATCCTCAGCGCCAAGAAGAGCACTAGTGGAGGCGTCAATTGCACTTCCAACCTCCGCTTGCCTTGTTTCCAAGGATTTCAAATCAGAAGAGACGGCCTTAGTAGCCTCTTGAGCAGCAAGCCGGGCCTCGTGCTTTCGGGCAACAAGACAGGCGAGCCGGTCATCAACTAAAGACGCCGGGTCTGAGCGATAAAGACGGCGCCACTCCTCTACAGCCTTCTCAAGTTCATCCACCAGGAGTTCTAAAGCAGCAGCCTGATGATACCCCTCAAAGTCCCGAATGCTCTCAATGTCACGGGAGAGGACCACTTTCAGCTTTGAGAATGGTACAGGCGAGCCCTTCAAAACTAGGTCGATAGTTCGCTCCAAGCTTCTATAAAAGCTATCGACCAGGTCACCTATGTAATCATTCTCGGCCTCAGCCATTTCTGGCAGGGAGGCAACCTAGGAATAGTCCACCCGCCTGGTCGACGCCGTCGCAGAAAAAGCAGCGGGAACACTGACAGCAGCAGGACCAGCCGAAGGCGATCTCGGCGGAGTCCTCATCGAAACCAGCACGCCAGCCACCGCGGAGGTAGGACTGGCAACCACCTCTTGAGCAGCAGGCTCAACCACCAGGGTTGGAGAAGTAGGGCTTGCGATCACCCTCAGTGCCGCACTCGGCAAAACAGTCCGCACCTCACTCGTTGATGTGATTGGGGGTGAGGATACCTCCGGGACTGCCGCCCCTTCAACCTCTGGTCCGTCAGCTGATTTGGGCTGATAAAAAGGCAGGTCGCCATACAGCGCGTCCAATACAGCAGCATCCGCCGTGGCCGAAGCGCTCATGTCACCCCTTGACCCTTCGGGGAGATCTACCGGCTCCCTTGAAGCTGATGCATCTTGAGGCCGAACACCTGTAACAAGACTGCGGTTAGTCGGGACACTACAGAAGAAGCTAAGAGGTTAGGACAATACTAAAGGATGATGTTGCCTCGAACATCTCGTCGGCCGCACCGGTCTCCAGGGGCTCCATCGGAAAATTTTTGCCTGAATCAGCACGAACAACCGGCTCGATTTCACTTGCCGAATATCCTGTGGACCACCCAATAGAGCTCGATGCCACAAGACTTCCTTTAGAAGTCCCAGCGCCCGAGGGACCGATGTCGGCCACATCACCTCCGGACTCTTCCGGACGGGCAAAAAGAATCAGCTTCAGTTCCATAAGTGAATAGGGGATCATAATGTTCCCCTTGTTCTCCAGCTGCCTCAGCTCCTACAATCAAAAAGGATTGATAATAAGTCAATGGGAACGCACAAAAAGGCGTATTATATGAACAAGGTTAACCTTACCCAGACCTGGAGCGAATTCACCACTAGTCGGTTCAGCAACCGACGGTTCAGCTGCTAATGGGGCAGCAGGAGGAATTGCTGTAGAGGGGTAACCCTCTATGACAATCGTAGGAGCTTGGCGACGGGATTTCTTCGCCAATGATTTCCTGCGAGAGCTACTCGCCCGCTTTCTCTTGAAGTGGACGTCAGAATCCTCTTCTTTCACTCCTCCCGCACGTCATGGGGAAGATGTCCCCACCACACCAGAGCCAGCCGCATGAGTATCAGCTCCAGCCCCCGCCACGAAGCGAGGACTCCCTGCATCAGAAGCCTCGCTGTCATCCACAGCGATGAACTCCTCCAAGCCGGGGACACGAACCCGTTTGCCTTCCTTCTTCTCAAAGGCCTTCCGCTTCAGTTGCTGAGAGATTAACTTCACACCCCAACTGTTGGCGTTAAATCCAGGAGGTGTGGAGTTGGAAGCCGCGTACCACTGGCAAAAGCACAGGGTCGTCGAGAGGCCGGGATCCTGCAGCGGCGTGCGTAGCCACGCCCCAGTGCCATCCGCAGTGAAGAACCGCCAGGCACGGGCCCATCAATAAGACTCCCCATGAAAGCCAGGTCCGAATTGGGGTTGCCCACGTACAGCTGGTCGTATCCGAATTGGCGGGCAAATCGACTCGGGACGTAGGGTTCCAGGTAGCAGGTATCCCCACTCCTGTACAGCAAGTACGAGGGCCGGATGCTGACCAGCCACTCGAAAACGCCCCGACTCATGGGAGACCGCGCCGACTCTGTATCTCAGAATTCCTCGTTGTATCCTGCACCCCGAATACGAGGAAAACAGCGGAACAGGCTATAAGCGTCATGACGACGCACTAACTTACGGGCCTCAGCCACGTAGGCTTTCATCCAAGAACAGCCTTCGAATCGGCGGAGAAGCGCCGTTCGAACACCCTGCGGAGGGTCTCCCCAGCTCCAATCAAAGTAGGGCAGTGTAAGGCGAACCACGCCATCAAGTAGGTGTATGGCAGACCCACCCTAGGATTGGGTCCATCACAAGGCAGGATAGCACTCTTCCCACGCCTCGACGCCGGTGGCCTGCAGAAAGCCTCCGTTAATGCGCGAAGGCCTCTTTGAATACAGCACACCATGGCCGAGAGAAGACCCAGACGGTGGCCGTGGGCCAAGAACGAACGGCGGGTAGCAGAACATTCGGGTGGACGATGTCACCCGAGGAAGAAGGCACAACACACTTCTTTAACCAAACGGTTAAGAAATCGGCCAGCAACGCCTTTCGAGACATAGGCCGACGGGCCTGATGGTGAAAGCTCCGAAGGGTATCACCCTTCTCATAGGGACCAGCGTCTTCTGTTATGACGATATCCCTTTGGAGACACATCTCCATCCGTTCAACAATATCGCCATCAGTAACTCCGTGATGAGCTGCTTCAGGAGCATTCTTCATGTCTGGAACAGGTAACTTCCCCAGCTCTTCAAGCTCTTCGAGCTACCCTTGCCAACCGTGGATGCTGGAAACAAATATGCAAGTGGCACATCAACTCCCGATAAGTCTCGAGCAAAGCAGGCTCATGTTTCTCCAGAATAGCCAACTCCGCCTCGCAGGGAAAGTACTCTTCGTATGAAAGAGACCCGAAAGGCAGAGCAGAGATTTCCCACATCTCATGCAAAGCCATGCCCAGCTCGCCAACCGGGGTGAAGAAGGTCCCGAAGCCGGACAGTACAACTTAAGGATGGCGTAGAAGCACGCCACCTTCATCTCAATGCCGTAGCAGGTCGCCCTGACAGCCTCATAGAGGTTCAACCCCTCCAAGTCCTCCTCGAAGTGAGCGAGGATATAGTTGGTCAACTCCGCCCACCATGTCTTAGGAGGATGAACCCAACCGGGAGCCCTGAAGTCAGTGGCAGGGTAGTTCCCGTCAACTGCGCAGAACTGAGTGCCAAAGGTCTGCGCCTCAGCCGGGTTCTCTCCCCTGGAAGTTCCCGAGATAGCTTCCCAGGGTATAGCCCCATTATGCTGTGGGGAGGGTCCACCCTCGAATAGCCGGACTGAAAGGTCAATCTCCCGACATGGACGGATTCGACGCTTCGGCTAACGCCCCACGCCATCTTCCGAGCCTGAGTCACATTCACGAAAGAAGATAAAGGGAAGTGCCGCTTAGTCGACGGAAAGTAAAACTTCTCGCCATCCAGTTGAAAGATCCATTGTCCTTCGCCTGCCTGCAACTGGCGATCGGGATCGGATGCGGCATCCCCGAACATAAAGTCGGGCTTTCTGTAAGTCCGACGATCAACATCCTCAAGAGGAGCCGTGGTCAAGATACTCCGTGTGGTCTGCGGATGACCGCCTTGGATGAGTGTATCCCGGACGAGGGAGCTCCGCTCACTAAACAAAGAAGCCTGTCCATGGAATTGCAGGCTGAGGTTACCATCTGCTCGACTGGTTAGCCCAAACAGACTGTTCAGGAGACCGGAAGTGTAATGCACTGCAAAGACAGAAATGAACTATGATTAGTTCAACAATCAAGTGGATACGAAGACATAAAAATTCACTAAGGTATAGCCTCGCTCGGCGAGCAAGGCCAGCAAGGCGACAACTTCGATGAAGCTTGACCTCGCGGATAAAATTGCATTTTTGCAAAAAAGCGTCCAAAGTACCAATTTCGCTTAAGCAGGAAGTAGTATAGCCCTAACGGCTGACGTCACCAAGAGGGCATCATGGTCAAAAGTCACCCTTCGTGGCCATGACTGAAGGAACAGACCTATATCCTGTTCCTCAACAGGATGGAGACTGCCCGAGTAATGGCTTCGTACGGAAGCCTAAGGAAGACTGTTCGGTTCTTAATTCCCTTATGCAAGGAAAATAGGGAGGTTCAAGGAAACGAGTTCCCTAATGAGGACAGATCATATTCGATCGTCCTAATAGCCAAATGTCAGCTCCAAAGGAGAGAGACCACGATATCTAATCAGATAGGAAAATCCCTTACCGGTGACTGGTCGCTCGATGACCGGAGGAGGAGGACCCTCCGCTGCAGAAGTCGCCACTTCTTTTCCCGCTCGTCTTTTGGGCACCATTAAAGAGTTGCAAGAGTTCTCAAGGTTCTCTGAACGGAGAAGGAAGAGGAAGAGGAAAGTCAAGAAATTTCTCTGAAAAAAGGAGATCTTTTCCTGCTCAGCCCGATCGGGCTTTTATAAGCCAATCAGCGCCTGAAACGAGGCCTCGAAAAGGGCGTACGCCGCCGTTTCAAATTAATTTGAAACGCCGCCCAAAGCGCCTTCCCCGAAAAGCGCTGGTTCAACTCCACTAAGGGTTAACTTCGCACTGGAGCAAAGTGCAGACTTCGCACAATCCTTCAAGGACTTCGCCGAGAGGCTTACCTTAGCCCTCTAAAAAGGCGCTGACATGCCAGTCTCGCGAAGATCACTCAAAGAAAGGACTATCTCCTTAACTCCGCATACAGTTTTGCCCCGCTATGGCCAAACTCTCAATGAAAGCAAGCAAAAATTAGATGATTAGAAGATGAACTTTCATTGATTTAAAAGGAAGGGTACATTGATATTACATCAAATTGTGTTTCATACAACACACCCAGTTGCTTAACAAGGTCATCCGCGCAAAAGGCATACAAGTGGTTTTATCCGCTTCTAAGTCAGGTCGACTGGACACGAAAGGCCTTCCTCCTGCAGGGCTGTAATCAGTGGTGCCGCAAGGACACGGTCATTATTCTCCACAAAAATGGCAGATCTTGCCAGGCCATTTTTGTTGAAGCCTGGCAATAGAAACCTATCACCGCCAACACGATGGATCACGTATAATGGGAATCGGCAGTGATACCAGTGATCTAAAGGGTGTGAGGCCCGCTTTCCCGAAGTGGATCGCCCCTAAAGGCCACCAAAGTTGAAAGTTGGCAATGATGCCGGCGATCCCACAGGCAACGCCCACTATCTCGAAGCGGATCATCTCCTACAAAGCGGCTACCAGCCTCACCTCAAAACGAATCATCTCGGATAAAAGCTGCCAACAGCCTCTGGGACACGCACCCGTCGCCCTAAGTTGTTCCTCCTGCTTAAAAGTAAAAGCTTCAACTGGGGAAGTATAAGGCAATTTTATGGTTCCTTCCATCAAGTCATTGGACTGACGAGCATAGCCCACTGCAAGGCAAATCAGAACAGATTAACAGTTAAGCACAGAAAAAACTGCAAATCAGAATTTTTTTGGGTCAAAGCAATCCAATTTCAGTAAAAGCAGAGGACAAGCCTCGCCTGCACAACACTGATGGGCTGGCTCAGCAACGCCAAGTCTAAGCCTCGCCTATATGGCTAAACCAGACTGACCCCGTGGGATACAGTCTTAGCTCCGCCTATATGGCAAGACTGGCTCAACTATTGAAGAGACCAAGTCCCAAGTTCTGCCTGGGCAGCGGACTTAACATGCAGTGATCTTTCTGGGAAGCTATGCCAAAATCCTTCTCTACAGATCAGTCAATTGCAAGATAAGGAGTAAGGGAAACTAATCCCTGAAGCAGCTGTTAAAGCTAAATTAAGGGAGATGAATTCCCTAAAATCAGTGAAGTCGTTGAATGATCAAGACTTACTGGTCCTTGGCCGGGTAATAACCAGAGTGGGCATCCCACTATTCAGAGATCTGAGTATCTCTCTCAACCAAGAGAAGAGAAGAGAGGCAAAGCACTTCTCTTCAGAGGACCTCAAGTGTCCTATTTATAGGTCCCATGGCCTGAGCGCTGCCGCCTCAAGCGTCGAAGCACGAGCGCATTTAAGGCATTTACTGCGCCTTGAGAATAGGGACGATTTCCCTGGAACCGTGCGAAGGGAAAACGTCTCCCTCACAAAGGCATTTACTGTGCCTTGAGAATAGGGACGATCTCCCTTGGAAACGTGCAAATCAGAGAATATCTCCCTCGATCAGCACGAAGAAAGGAGTAATCCTCCTCGTAACCAGCCCACGGCAGTTGGTCTCGGGAAAGCAACAGATGTTCCAGAGCGAACTTATCTAGCTGCGAAGCTACCCAGACGCGAGTCTACATGATTCCTCGGCGAATCTACATCCCAAAGCAGGATTTAAAGCGAAGCTGAACTCAACCATCATGGCGACGTTCATATTCCACACACCACCGATCAAAGCAATTCAAAGTGTTTCGAAGTCTGAGCCATTGCAGACTTCTGAAAACTTTGAAGGGGTCTTGTTGACACTTAAAAAAGACAAGATTCTTATTGGTCAACAATGTCTAAACTTATTGACATTTACAAAACAAGTGACAGACGAGCTGAAGACCAGTTTTCACCCATCTCCGAGGGACAAGGAAGCAACTTGGACTCCACTGATCCAGCAAGCAGACAGTGAACCCGGATTATTTCTAAACAGACCTCAGCAGGTCTAAGGTGCTAGCACTTAGCATCGCATGAGCCCAAAGGGATAGCCTCGCCTGAGAGGCTAACATCATTCGACTTCGCCTTGAAGCCATCCAAAGCCTCGCCAGGAAGCTAACTCGCAACTTTGCCAAAGAGGACTTCCAGCTCCGCCAAAGGGTTTCTTTCGGACTTCGCCAGAAGCTGCCTCTACCTCCGCTACGAGCTCAATGCGGACGGCTCCGCTATGAATCTGCCACGGTCAACCTTTGACCAATCAAATCTCCGGATAAGATCGGATCCAATCAGATCAAATCTAATTAAGATCAAATCAGAGATCAAATTGGCAGTTGATTGCCACAATCTCTTGACTCTTCTAAAACGAGTAAGAAGATCAGGGAAAATCCTCCAACGATATGGAAAGGATCAAAACAGATCGAGAAGGTCCACCGACCTGCCATTTCTAGCTTCGCAGAAGTGATCCTAGTCTCGCAGCAAGGCTACTTTCCAGATTTAAACAGATTTGATTCAATCTGTTTCCATATCTTCAATGGACGATTATACCCTTGCTCTCCCTATAAATAACCCGCCAGGGGTACAAGGAGATAGGGGGATCGAAGACGAAAAGAGGACTCCACAAGCAGAGGCTTCTTCATAAGCACCGTGCGCTCTCGAATTCAGAGACCTTTTAGAGAATTGCTTTCTCTAGCCAGGGTGTTGATGCCCTAACATCGTCCTTCTTCTCAAGGAATCTCCGGAACCAGGCGAGAAGGAATTCCTTATTGAAGGCGATTTTGAGAAGCAGCAAGAGGGTTCTACCAACCTTCTGTTCTCTGATTCCCCGAACCAGGCGAGAAGGGAATCTCGCGCTCGCATCGTCAAAGGGATAAAGTGGTCGCGCGCTGACCAGACTCCTATCGGCACACTTCTCCAGAATCTCTGAGGAGATCTACTTGTAATCTTTTTAAGAATACTTGTAATTTAGCTCCTCAAACTCTTTTTTTAT